>JAUCBJ010008509.1:0-34039 GCA_032718475.1 Nemertoderma westbladi | reverse complement strand
AGTACTAAATTGGTATACTAAACGGAATCAAGAATATCATTACACCATCTATACTTCCCATACTATTCAATACTCTAATAAACCCTAACTAATCTACTTATTCTACCACACCGTCTGGGCTGCGTGGAATTGGTACATACATACATACTTTAGATAAGTATGATAGTATGATAGTTATACACTTTGTCGTAGGATGAAATGGTGTGCTGTGCATCATATAAATAGGCATATGCGGTAAGTGTGGGTCCGAGTGATTGCAGCTGCATTTTTAAGAATGCTGTGCCAGCTTGTCAACAAAATTGCGCCGCCACAACTCCCTATCACCCATGACATTTGCTATATCATCGCATCTTCAAGGCCAGTGTCCTTTAAGTCCTTTAAGCGTCTCAAGAAAGTCATGGGCTGCCTGCCGAAGCACAAGATTATGCACTGGCTGGTCCTCACGGCAAAAGCAATGTCCTGCAAAGCGGAGGCGGCTTTGCTCTAGTGTCAAGCTTGGGGAACCAAAGAGTCACCTCCAATGTTATATACTGTCTGGTTGGAGATGTGTGCATTGTACTTGACACAGTGAACCCGGTGTATCATTCTTGTGAATGTGCCAATCAGAGATTTGGTGCCCTCAGTAGTTAAGCCCAGCATGGATTCTCATAAAGGAGTACTGGAACTACTGCTACTCTAAATAATCGGACCTTCAGCCTTAATGTAAATTAATGCGCATTAATTGAAAAAGAATTTCATTTCATGCTGAACCAAGTACATGGAAACCGTTTTCCCATATCTTGCTTAGTTTTAAAGATATCTGGAGTAGAAGATACTGGCTCACATATATCCGCGATATCAGTCAATTCGATGAAGTTAGGGGTTCTGCAAATTTCTTTGCTCAGTGGTACCAATTGGATGTCTCCAAAAGTCACAAGCGACTCCTCGGTCTATGCGGGATTACACACGTTCGTGGGGCCTTCGCGCAGCACGAAGCCCAGTTATGAGATACAAATTAAAATTGTGCATCACAAAATCAGGTTATGAGAGATTAACCCACACCACCAATTAATCAAAGAAAGGGGGACAGTACGTGTTCACCCCTTTTAATCTGCACCCCCCCCCCCCCCTCCCCCACCCACCAATACATAACCGCGACATCTACCACCCACGGAAGGGTAGCACGAACTTATTTCCAAACGCACGTTCAATATGCAAAGCCAGGTGGTTTATAGGAATATAATCAATGCAGTACTCGTCTTCATTATAAGCCTCTTTGCGTTCGACCTGTTTTGTATTAAAATATATTTATTAAACGCAGGCTGACGCTCTTTTTAATAATAATACCTAGGGATGCTAGCTTCCAGACTTTCAATCTTTACTGCCGCGCAAACCCCACAGAGGAAGTTTTGGTTTGAGAGATCAAGCCCATCGGTAATTGGTGTTTCAATTTCGGTCCAGGAACTCTGACAATGGGAGCATTCAATCTTAGCTGTGGTCCATTCCCGTGGTTTCGGCTTCCTTTTCTTCGTCCCAATGACAGATTCTTCTGAAGACGTTCGATTCGCTTTCAGTTTATTGTTGGCGTTTGTGTTTTGAAGTTGTATTCGAGTGGACAGTCGCCCCGGTTTCGAGGTAACTATACCGACCTGTGATAAGCGTTGGTTTTGTTGAGTGCCGGTATTCATCTTCTCTCACCTCTTCAATGTCAGATGTTGCAAATACTGATAACACGAATAACGGTATATATTTCAATACTTGTCAATAGTAATATATATAATTTAGATAACTATTTTATATCTGTACTGTTGAGCAAACTCTACATAAATTTCAACCTGTGTATCGCCGGTAGTGCTGTTGCTGTGCAAGTGCTGAAGTGCTAGTTGCCACCAGTCACGCGGTCAGCCGGTACCGGTAGTAGGGTGGTACCATGGCCTACTACACACAGGCCATGACAAGGACTTTGCTGTGAAATTAGCGTAGGCTGACTGATGAATTATCAAATATTATATTTTCCATGAATGCAGGGTCCATATTTAAAAGAAGATGACTAGATTTTCGTAAAGAATTTAATTGAAACAGTATTTAATAATTAATAAATTAATTAACGCTCGAGTTCCTGCAGCTTTTATTTGTTTGTGGCTGCCTCTGGCTATGTTTGTGGCAGGAATGTTTGAAAAGCTAATAAGTCGGTCAATCATGGATGAAATGGAACCAAACTTGGTACACATGTAGTCTATAAAAAATTTAGAAATTCTACACACAGACAGACTTCTACAGTTCCCCGGTCTGCCGCTAGGGGGCGAATTAACAGAAACGTAAAAATAGCTGTAATTATAGAACCAAAGATCAGATTCATCTGAAATTTAGTAGTAGTTACCTAAGAGCATTGCTTAATTAGAAATTCTACAGAGACTTTTACAGTTCCTGCCTGCCGCTAGTGGGGAATTGTTAGAGCTCCAGTTCAACGTGCTTAGCACGGTTTAATAAACAATCAATTAATTATTTTATTCAATACAGTAATTATAACAGTAAAATGCAATGTATTCTATTTTTTAGTGAAATCAAGAGATAGGAGGGGGGTGGGACTGGATGCAAATCCCATCTTGGCGAATTAATATCCCGCCTCAATATTAATTTCTAAATTTTGGGAAAGGAGCAGGTTACAGTGGTACGTTATTTTAACCAAAACAATAAAGTAAACACAATAGAACAGGTTACAGTTTTATATTTGAGAGTAATCAGCTGTTGTTATTTGCGTCCAATTTCCCCTGGAGAGGGATGAATTTTTATTGCGTCCAGTTCCCCCCCCCCCCTATCTTGAAATCAAATACCAAAAATATATTTATTATATGAACAATCTATTTGGAAATTGTAAGTTCGGCCTATCTCTTTACCATAAGCTCAGTATCTTTATCTGGTGTGTTTTTATTATTTTACCAATTCTTTAATATGTTTGATAGAATTTAACAACACCGCCCAACACAACCAACTCTCTATCCGCCTCGAGCATCGAGAATACGAGAAACTCGATCGAAATACCTGCTTATCCCAGTAGTATCCGTCCGTAGTCACCGGACCGCTGCGGTTTACTCCCGTAGAACAGTAGAATTCCCGCAGCTTCCGACCCAATTCGACAACGAATTCGCTTCACACTTTCGCGTCGCAGAGAACGTAATCCAGTGCGATAACGTCTGCCCAACGTTCAACCATTTCCCCCAGGCGATCCCAGGATCCGGGCCGCCGCTAAACCCAGATCACAATCCTCGTAGATTCGTCCAGTCGTCGACGTAAGTCAGTAAGTGGGACTCTTCCCACCGCACTCCAAGGTGGGTGACCGGAGTGAGGCATGAGGAACTTGGCAGTGGCCCGCATTACGATCTGACCGACCGCCGTATTCCCAGTGTCTGAGTGTAGTAAATACCCAAATAGAATCGTACTGACAAACAAGCAATTCCGTAGTATTCCCCCGTTAATCACCTCTTGAAGCAACTCGGCTGCTCGGGTCAGATACATCGGACTGTCGGGAGCGTTTCAGACAGTAATGGAGCGGCATTTGCGAATATTTCCAATGGTTTTATAATAAATAAGGGGATTCAACAGTTAAATGCTAAAACAAATGGATTATTCCTAACCTCACCCCAATACAGCAATATACCTAACAGTATATAGCTTAGGTACCACAGTCTGACAGTACCATAATCAGCACAGTCAGCCTACGCTAATTTCACAGCAAAGTCCTTGTCATGGCCTGTCTGCCTGTGTGTAGTAGGCCATGGGTGGTACCTACGGTACGCACTACAACGGCAGTACAGCAATACGGTGTACCGTGCCAATGACTGAATGATTAGCGGTAACTATCTAAACTATTATATTATTATTACCAGTGCCGGTACTGGGCTAATTAGGCCTAAACTATAATCACCGCAAGGGTTCCGGGGCCATGTTTAATTAGATTACATGATATGGCATGTCTGCAGTGTATGGTACCGGCTGACCAGTATTGCAGTATTGACTGATTGCAGGATTCTCAATTCAGGGATTGAGTACAGCCTGACAGTACCGGTACACATGGTCCATGCAGAATTGCAAAATTTGTCAGAAACCCAGCTGATTTATCCTACAGTAATAATAATTTAACGCATTTTAAATTTGGATAAATAAATTTATTATAACTGCAATAACAGTTACACTGATGCTGCTTGGAGTCAGGACAGGTATTCTAGGTCATTGATCAAGAAAACTTGCCACCTCCATGCAGCATAAAGGAGGTGCCACCTGTAGCTGCATAGACCCTCTTACTAGGGCAAATCTGGTCCTGTAACTAGGACCCCCCCCCCTTCGTTCTGGGATAAGGACGCCCTTGGTCCTGGATTAAGGACCCATATACTTGGCTGCAGGGGTATATGGCCTGACCAGGCAGATGGTGATCTACCAATGGCTGGTCAGGAGCAGAGTGTTCTCATGTCCACTCTGAGAGCACTTCACTGCGACCTGCACCTGGCAGCAAGGGTACAAGGCATGACCCAGCAGATGAGCTGCAACAGCCAATGGTGGGTCATGTGCGCCAGAGTAGATATGGGAGATGGGCCTCATATCTGACTCCATTGCGACACCCACCCTGTGGAATGGCAAACCAGGGTGTGGTATTTGCCCCGAGAGCTGACTCGGCAAAAAAGCACCCCCCAACCCCCACTATGGATTACATTAGCAATGCGGAGGTCCGGCCACTAGAGGCCAGTGGAATTACCGGACACAATCGGCCTCACAGGCGTCAGTTAACTCCTGACCGGCTGCCTGTCTCACCCCCTACTGGAGAGAGAGCAGCCAACAATTCTTTGAGTCCCTTTCCTGATGACCTTTCTGGCCCAAACCCTGGGTCACCAGGAAGGCCAGATTGTGATGGGGAGAGGGATTCTGGAGTTGGAGGCTACTCTCATGTTCCACCCCGACCAACAAAGCCATTGGTGAATCTGAGGCAAGTCACAAGACTAGCCTCAGTAAACACCCTAACACTCGGGTCCCCAATGTGACAAGGTGAGCTGACTGCCTTGGCAGATAAGCTTTCTCTTAGCGCAGTGGGTGTTCAAGAGCACCGAATGCAGACTGGACAGACTGATGAGGTTCTGATTAAGGACATGGGGGGCGGTTGGCGACTCGCCCTCGCATCAGCAGATGATAGTGGCAATGGTGGAATTGGTCTATTGATGAATCCAACTGCACATGCAGCATTGGACAAAATAGACCAAATCTCTAACCGCATCATCCGTTGCCACTTCTCATGTTCTGGAAGACTGGCTAAGAAGTTTCCTAAGGTGGTTCTGATTGTGTACTACTCTCCAACTAGTGTTGCCCCTGTAGAGGAGGTGGAAAATTTCTATCACAATCTACAAGCAGCTACTGATGGAGTGGATCAGCATGCATTCTTAACATTCCTGGGAGACTTTAATGCAAGTCTGCATCAATCACCTACATCGCCCCGGGTCTATAGCAATAGGGTTAACCGAAATTCTGTCCATCTTCAGGATTTTATCTCTGGAAATGGATTGTTTTCGGCTGGAACCCAGTTCAAGAAGCGAACTGGAAAGCTATGGACTCATAGTGGACCCAGTGGTCACAAGTCCCAGATAGACCATATTCTGTTTCGTAGGAAATACAGGAGCTCTATACAAGACTGTAATGCATTTACACTTCGACCCTTCTCCAGTGATCACCGCCTTATTGTGGCCAAGGTAAGACTTAGTCTGCGTGCTAGCAGAACAACGAAATCTGCCTTGCCGCGGCATGACTGGTCCTCTCTGTTGCAACAGCCAAGTGTGAGATCCAGATTCACACTACAGCTGAGCAACAGGTATGAGGCTCTTGCCTCTGAGGCGGCAGATCACTGTGAGGGCTATACTGCCTTTACAGAAGCAGTTAAGTTAGCAGCTGCAGAAACAGTTCCTGTATACCCTCGAAACAGGAAAAGGGCCCCCTGGACTGACAACAAAATTCAGAAGTGCCGAAATGACCTTCATAAGGCGCAGAAAGAGTCCCAACTCAAACAGACTACAGCGGCCAGAATGCAGTTAAGGCTGCATCTAGGTCCCTGAACAGGCAGTTCTCTGCTAATCTACAGGAGCTAATAAACCAACAGGTTGATGCCATCAATGATGCTGACGACAGCAGGCAATCATCCCAGGCATGGAAATCGATCAATCTGCTTACTGGGCGGAAAAGCCAACCAACCACCAAGGTTAAGGCTGAATCACCAGCCGATCGCCTCAATGGTTGGAAAGCCCACTTTGAAAAGCTCCTCAATAATGACAGGGTATTGCCTGATAACTTTATAGAAGTAAAAGTGTCTGAGTCTGTACTCCCAGATATTCCCATTGGCGATATCTCCTTTGCAGAAGTGAAGGCTGCTGCAAAGAGCATTAAGACCAATCGTGCCAGTGGAGTAGATGGTGTTCCCCCTGAGGTCTTTAAAATACCTGAGTGTTTAAAGCTCATCTATCCCATCATAGTAGACATGTACCGAACAACAAGAGTCCCACAAGAAATGAAAACAAATAAGTTGGTGCCAGTTCCCAAGAAGGGCAACCTAACACTCTATGGTTCTTTTCGGGGAATCTCATTGATCTCGATTGCTGCAAAGCTATACAATAGGATTCTATTAAATCGCATCAGGGATCCCATTGAGAGACTGCTCCGTGGAAATCAGAATGGGTTCCGTAAAGGTCGTGGGACCATGGAGCCCATTTTGGCACTTAGAAGGATAATTGAAGAGTTATCAAAAAAGAAAGACAGGCATCTGGCTGTTATCTTTGTTGACTTCTTCAAGGCCTTTGATTCAGTCTCTCGCTCACGTATGTTCGGCATACTTTCATTATATATGGGATTCCTGATGAAATTATTGCAGCAATCAGATCAGTATACGATGGTTCGACAACATTTGTGTCTACTGTTGACGGTGACACAGAACCATTTGAAGTGTTATGGGGTGTCCTCCAAGGAGACACACTTGCACCATTCTTGTTTATTATTGTGGTTGACTATGTTCTACGCATGTCCTTAGATCATTATAATGATGATGGGGTGATGATAACTCCACCTACTGGCTCCCGAAGTCGAGGAAATCCTGCCAAGTACCTAACTGATCTAGACTTTGCTGATGACTTGTGTAAAGGCTTTTGCGGATCTAGCTAGTTATTTTCCCCGCAAAGTACTCTGTAGGTGTTTTAACGGACATAAAAAGCCGTTTCCTTACTGTACCGGTGTTTTAGTGGACATAAAAAGCCATTTCTTCTGTATGTGTACTTTAGCGGACATAACTAGCGATCTTATGTCGCAATAAGCCAAAATCCTCTTGATACAGTGTAGTTACCATGACGACATCTAACAGCTGATATGTCCACGTGTAACATTTCTTTGTTCTTTGTTCGTTCTTTGTTCGGTCGACCAATCAGAGCGGTTTTCACTCTGTTTGGAGATTGTATACAGAAACTCATGCGATTCAGTCAGTATGTGTATTTTGTCCACAGCCATAAGACCGGCTTTGGAATTACTGTGTTTCAGGCTTTAGGCAAACATTAGTAGGCTTTGGTCATAGAAACGTATAACTGTTATCAAACAAACAAACGCAACACAAACTAATCACAAGTCAGTGTGTCAAATCATATTGTCAACTACAAACACCGCCTTTTTACTGCTATTTACTGTCGGTTCTTAATTATATCAGTTGATGGAATATCATTATATTTGGATAATATCGGTGAATAATCATAAAACCCCCAATCTTCTTGATATACTGAAGGTGAGAGACCGGTTACATATAACAATTGCGACTTACATTAAAGTGGTTTTGGAGTGAATCTAATGCTATTTCATAGGCACTACATGAGTCAGTTGTTGTTCTCTTTATATGTGACTAAAATTAGTGAAGGTCGGCAGATCGGTGTGCAGCATTGTGCGTTAGTGTGCATGATTGTGACTGATAACAAAGCATCTCCTAAAGAATGCGCTTTATACGTGAATCCATAGCCATCCCGTTGTGTCTAGTATAAGTCATAACTCTGTTTACATATTTAGAGCGCCACGTCCTAAAGGAACTGTTAATATTTCCCGAAAGTGAATAATATTTGTCAGAAATTATATATTAACGATCAGTCGAATAATACAGTAGGCCTACACCGCAATAAGGTCAAAGCTTCCGAATCCAGTCTCCCGGGTATATCCAGCGGGTGAATGGTCGCGCATAGACTGGCTTCGGCTAATGTAGTGTATCAAATACTCGTCATAGGCTAAAGTCGATTTATAATCTAGAAGACATCTAAATTTGGCAGGTTAAACTGCTAAAGGTCTGAAAGCGCGAACAACTTGGGAGTGCTATCAGAATCATTAGAGGGAGCCCAACGGCTCCTCAGCTCATTAGAACATGCTGCTTCTAGTGTTGGTCTTTTTATTAACTCCAGAAAGACCAAAATTCTGACAGTTAACTTTGAAAGTCCTCAGCAAGTCTCTGATCGGATGAGCATAAGCTCAAAGGATGGTATGCTTGAGCATGTGGACGACTTCTGTTACCTGGGATCATGGATCCGGAAGTCAGGTGAGGACCTTCGAATACGTAAGGGAAAGGCATCGGCAGCCTTGAATAGGCTTTCCAGGATTTGGAAGTCACCGAGAATTAATCGGAAACTTAAGGTCCGATTATTTAGAGCAGCAGTAGTTCCAGTACTCCTCTACGGGAGTCCATGCTGGGCTCTAACTGCTGAGGACACCAAATCTCTGGATGGCACATTCACAAGAATGCTACGCCGGGTTCATTGTGTCAAGTACAATGCACACATCTCCAACCAGACACTATATAACATTGGAGGTGTCTCATTGGTTCCCCCAAGCTTGACACTAGAACAAAATCGCCTCCGCTTTGCAGGACATTGCTTTCGCCGTGAGGACCAGCCAGTGCATAATCTTGTACTTTGGCAGCCTCATGGAGTGAATAAGCATGGTGGACAGCCCATGACTTTCTTGAGACGCATCTTAAAGGACACTGGCCTTAAAGATGCGGATGATCTAGCAAATGTCATGGGTGATAGGGAGTTGTGGCGGTGCAATTTTGTTGACAAGACGGCAGAGCATTCTTAAAAATGCAGCTGCAATGCAGCATGCCGATCATAGTAGTAGTAGTAGCACGAAGGCCCCACGCAAATTCTACTTGGCAAATTTTCAAACTTTTGCCAAACAACGTGTGTACCAAGTTTGGATAGATTCCATCAAGGATTGGCCGAGTTATTAACGTTTAAAATAAAATACTGAAAAAAAACGCGACAGAACGACAGAACGACAGAACGACAGGTTGATTAATGGTACCACTACGCTAAGGCTCACTCACTTCGTGGCTCGCCCCACATAATAGACTTATGGCTTATCAGAAATCTTCAAAATGTATAATCTCCAGTTCTTGTGTTCGTAAGAAGTTCGTTTTAGGCTCATGCGAAAGCGCTTTCTCAGAGAACATAGTTACCATTTGGTTTGGCAAACTCTTGAAAGGTGCCTGAGCAATTATAACTTGAACACAATTTGCATGGCATATTTTACCCAAATTAATGCATCACAACTATTTTATCTTAAATCGAATGGTGACTTTGTTCTCTGAGAAAAGAGCTTCCGAAAGAGCCTAAAACTAAGTACATATGTCCAATAGAACTGGATATTATACA
Source organism: Nemertoderma westbladi (assembly GCA_032718475.1). Lineage (NCBI taxonomy): Eukaryota > Metazoa > Xenacoelomorpha > Nemertodermatida > Nemertodermatidae > Nemertoderma > Nemertoderma westbladi. The sequence goes on along the minus strand of JAUCBJ010008509.1, from coordinate 24,359 downwards.
TTTTGAAGATCTCTGAACAGATAGGATATGTTTCAAAATTTCGAATTTTGGTCAGAAAATGCGCACACCCACCCCCCCCCCCCCCACCCCTAAGCGGTAGTATAAAGGAAATATACACATAATATACAACCCTGAAGTATTTGGTATTGCTATATTGATTTATAAATTATTTTTAATTAAATTTTTAATTTATCACTCTTTGTCTAGGGGTTTGAGTTACCAAGTTACTAAAATATAATTCAGTATTCGAATTATATGAGAATTATATTTGTGATCCACATGTGAACAAACAAATAATGAAATAAATCTAAAATCTACCAATAATAAATCTATAATAAATAATTACTACGAAAATAAATTACTGTATTTATAAGTATTTAAGATTTAGTATAGTTAGGATTTAGTATAAGTATTTTTAGTAATAAGTCATTACTACTAAAATTAGGGGGGGAGGGAGTGTAGTTAGTTTGTTTCAATTGTTAGTTTCACATGTTTTGTTTTGTTAGTTTCACATTAGTTTCAACATGTTTCACATTTAGTGTTTCACACGTTAGTCTGTTCCATCGGGGTGGGGGGGGGGGGGGGGGGGTGTGTATGTTAGTCTGTTCCGTCGGGGTGGGGGGGGGGGGGATTAGGGGCCATGGACCACCTCGTAGAGTCCCTCGTTGTTAATGAGTGAGGGGTCCACGGTCCCCATAATGGAGGTCGCATTGCCGACCAGGATGGCGATTGCCAGCCTTTGCAGGAGGAAGCGGTGTGATCGGGGTTCCTGTGTGACAGAGTGGAATCTTGCCCCGATCTCCTTCAGGAACTCGGATGTTTCGTTGCCAGGGCAGTCCAGGGTCTCATAGGTAACCGGGTGGAAGAGGTAGCCCCGCTCCATGATTTCCTGGTACTTGCGAATCTTTACAGATTCCGCTTCCTCTGCAGATTGGGTTCAGATTTGGTATAATTCTCGAAATTGGGTCCAGATTGGGTTCAGATATGACTTAAGTACTATAGCTTATTCAATCTATTATCGTGGGCATAGAACGAAGAGAGTCCCTCAATAAAAGAAAACAAATAAGTTGGTGCCAGTCCCTAAGAAGGGCATAATCACAATCTAATATAATCTTTTAGAGCAATCTCAGTGATCACGATTGCTGCCTAGCTATACAATATAAATATATTAACTCGCACCAGGGCAGGGATCCTGTTGAGAGACGACTACTTGGAAATCAGAATAGAGCCTATTCTTGCGCTTAGAAGGATATTTGATAAGTTTCTCAACAAAGAAAGACAGACGTCTGGCTATTATCTTTGTTTGTATTGAAGACCTTGGCTCAATCTCCCGACCACGCTTAGTATGTTCAGCATTCTTGCTGCAGCGCTGCATATGGGATTCCTAATGAAATTATGGCAGCTATCAGATCACTGTATGATTGTTCCACAACATTAGTGTTTACTGCTGATGGTGACACATTCGTAGTCTTGTGGGTGACACACTTCCACTATTCCTGTTCATTATTGTGGTTGATTATGTTCTACGCATGCCCTTAGACCATCTTTATAAAAATGGGGTGATGGTAACACCCCCTACTGGCACAAGAATAAGTGGAAATCCAGCTAAGTTCCTTACTTACGGATCTAGAATAGTGATTATGACTTATGTTGTTGGAAAAAATCACAACAAATGAGAGAAAAGCACAATTTTTTGACTATATGTAAAAATTTAATTATAATCCATTTCGAAGGGGATCCAAAGCTGTGTATCTTTATTGGATGACATTGATATCAATGGATTGAGTGAAGTTAAGGTTAAAATTTTTTGATAATATAAAAACTAATAGTATGGCATTGTTGGCTAGCTTTAGTAGATTTATCAAGACGCTGAATCGAATGTGATTATTTTCCTTTTCCGAAAATTGAACTGGGTGCTATTTTCGTGCACCTAAGAAGTGGGCGTGGGACTTCGAAAAATGCGATATTTGGAAAATGCCCCCAAGTTTTGATTTCAACGCATTTTTATATAAGATATATAGATAAATGGTCTGTCTATGTTACAAAAATTAACAATTTTTCTGAGATTAAGTCAACTTGTGGAAGCACAATCATTAAGACAAAGATCAATAAGGAAACGAATACCGCGTTTCAATGAATTACGAGTTGAGGTAGCAAAATATATAAACCGAGAAAATAACGTTAGCATCGGATGTAACAATTGCAAGAAATGTTCAAATGGTGAGAGTTAAGTCGAAGTCCAAGTATACGCTTAACGGTAATATTCCAGGTGGTATAAACTATTGAGTATATACTATCTCAATGGCACCACGTATATTAGTAATATATGAATCGAAACTACATTTTATAATCTAAAAAATGATATAAATGTTTAGCCTCTTTCACCCAAGGAAGACTGTTGCTATTGAGATTCATTGGAATACCCGGAGACGACCAAGATAATCCGAAATGAATACATTTACATGTTGATTTATCAGGATTCGTACTCAGACTGAATGAAAGGTTATATTCTCCTGAGCAAAAATGCTACATAAATTAATCATATATTGAAGACCAGTGAGAGACGGGCACAGCAATAATAAGTCATCCGCATAAACAAGTACACCAAAATTAAATTCACCAATGTTGCAGCCGACTTTAGAGTTACGCAATAATTTAATAATTATTATTTCTGAATTCGGGAAATCCAGGCCATTGGGGGAAGGGAAGGTGGGGAAGCGACCCACAGGTAATCGACTATCTCCTGGCCTACTGTGTGTTATTTTTTCTAGACAAGAAGGATAAATCATCTTCTGCAAACATAAAATCCATTCATTTATACACGATTATAGGTCAATTGTGAGCTGGACAATTAATTGGGACCCGTACAATATGGGGTTATGTATGTATACATATATATTTAGTTTTATTGACCAATGAATAATATTTATTGCATTTATTTATGGCACAGCACAATTTCACTATGACAATCACTAGTCCAGTGAATTTAAACTTAATAGTAGAGTCACGCAAGTTAGAATCCGTGACCAAATCCAAATCTATACCAAATCTTGAAGAGCATTATTTTTTGTCTAAAATAAGCCTGGGTGACCCTCGCAAAAGTTTGGGCATCCTGAGATATTGGCTTCTGAACTTTAGGAAATTTTATGTAAAAATCTTCCTCTGCACCGATCAATTTTCCATTTAACAGTGCCTGTTTCCTCTACAACATCTATAACTGTGTTTTTAATATTATATTTCGACAACATTTTTTTCACAAACCTTTGTATGGTAGGTACACTATGACATCATTGACTATTATTGCGGCGGAGAGTTATGTACTAGGTCAATCTTGCTGTTCCAATAATTGTACATCATACTCTTTGTCAGTATCACTATAATATGTGCTTCCGCTTTCAATTTCGCTTTCTTCTTTACGTGATATGCGAACTTGAATTATTTGGTTCTCTAAATTATATGGTGGAGCACAATGAGTGTGGCGCACACGGACACATCTATCATTCACAATGTTCCAATCATGCTGTAACAGGATTGGACCAATACGGGTTGTAACGGAGCCAAACATACGCTTGATATGCAACGCAACACACTGAGACCTCATGTGAAACAAATCCTCATCCGGTGGGAACTGCTTAGTGTTCTTGTTCTTCATTTTTCCCCACTTCATAGCATTTGTGGAAATAACTTTATCTTTATAGACACAACCTATTGTAAACTTCCTCATATTGGTAATTGTATCTGAAAATAATGGAAGTCCAATATTGAAGATCAGATCTTTATACACTTGAGATCTTTTTTCTTGAACGCAATCCGAACTGGTTATTCTGTGTAGTGCGACAATTATATCGGCTACTTCTTTCTTGCAGAGTGTTTGGCAGTTATTATTATTATGATTCTAGTTCCTTCCTGACATGACTTACATGCGTAGCCAACACTACAATGTCAGTATCAATATCATCGATTATATAAAATATAATTGTATCTGCTTCTGTGTGAAAGCACTCATATTCCGGATATCTAGTTCGTGATATGGTACTTATCTCCTCACATTCTTCTCGAACAGAATACAAGATAATCTTGGATTTAGTGTCCAGTGATATTGATATTAGTGAAAATTATTCTTTGAGAAAATTCTGTATCCGTTGTTTGTTCTTTGGATATTTGAGAATTTCAGGGATGAACATCTTTTGTACCACCTATATATTTATTATCAGTGATCCCTGATCTTCTATATTGCTCGCTGTCTTTAATGTTTTGATTTTCACCATCATAGCTGTCATTGATACATACAATTATTGATATTGATGCACTGAAAAGTCTATGATTTATCATCATAAATAAATTATTTGCCCAAACTGACAATGTATAGACTTCATCGTCATCCTTTTCTCGATCCTCAGCTGATGGATGAGATAGTCTCACCATAAGTAGTAATCATTGTTTGGTTGAAGTTCATTTAATATCAACTGTCAGAGAAGTATTGACTTTTGACATTTCCTCACAACCCCATTGGCATTAAAAATTGATTGAATTGACTCATTTTTTCCACTTCTGAACAAATCCATAATATTACACCTTTAATTACACTCTAAGTTTCACTCTAGCATACTTGAGGCCGTTAGGTCCGCTGTTAGATATAGAATATATGCAACTTAAGACTGCCATGTATACTAAATAAATAAATATTTCAGAAAATTACACCAATAATACTTTGTTTATCTTAAAAAAAATAAGTAATACTTTAAAGCAACGTTTTTTTTAATTTTAGAATTTAATATTACTACTGTATATAACAAACCGTAATGCTAAAATAATGTTGTCGAAATATAATATTAAAAACACAGTTCTAGAATATGTTGTAGATTAAACAGGCACTGTTAAATGGAAACTGTTGGTATGGAAATTGTAGACTTACAATTAACAATAATTGTTTAATAGCTCATATAAAAAATTATAAATATTTATTTATAAAACAATAGCTATAGACCAAAAACAATAGCTACCATAATATTTCAATATAATTTTCAAATTTCAATTACATTCTAGAACAAAAATTACACAAAAGAAATGGTTTGTAAAAAAAAGTTGAGCAAAATAATGGAAATTGGAAAATAAGTAAATTCTGCTGTATGTACTATAGGGATCTGTTTTCTTCCGCAGTATGCCTTATAGCTGTACTGTCTGTACTGATGCCAGGATGTCGGATTTCTGATGATTTCAATATTTCCACTAGTTAGCTCAGACCAATTTCTAACCTATACAGATTTTGGGCTTCTGATAGCCACATTCCTTAGGTTCTCTGAAAGCGTTGGTCAGACCATTTCCTCGTTTATCGAAGAAAAGTGATACTACCATTAGCAGCACCATTCACGAGTATTTATAAGCTGTGTACCTCCCACACCAACACCAACACCAACACCAACACCAACAATGATTATTTTCTTCATTAAACAGTGTCATTCCTGTTGAAGACCATAATATTACATTTTTTCTTCATGCTAGGCAGATGCTGAGCAGAGGATTGCTGCACAGTTTTGATAGACTCAGTGAGTTCACCACACAACAAGATGATGCGATGGCCAGTTTTGTTGAGGCATTGACACTGCACAGTATTCAATGGAATCACTAACAAAACCAGTTTAAAGGATTAACATTACATAGATAGCTTGGAAAATCCAAATCTTTGTTTATATGCCAATGTATTATGCATGATGAGTTAGATTAGGATAGAATCTCCTAGAGGGTATAGTAAAGTAAATGGGGCCCTTTGCCGAAAGCAAGTATCCTGTTTGGTTTATCCCTAAATAACTATCAGGCAACCCTGACAGCTGAGAGTATTGCTTGATTTTGCCTCCCACCCCTGGCCCTTAAATATCTGATATGAGTTCCGTGCCCCGTAAGTCGCCCCAATATTCGCCCATAAATCGCCCCCAGTCTATTGAATGTGCCCGAATTTTATGTTCCCGCACCCAGTACTGATATTGGCTCATTCATAAAAAATAAATCCAAAAAATATTTAACTCGCGTTATGATAAAATGAAATACCGCGAACAGTCCCCCCAAATGACCTTTGTCAGGTCTATCGGTAGATCGAGTTTGCGTAGGTCATTTCCCCATATAAAAAACCCAATTTTTACTCTTGCATAGTCTTGATTAATTTGTCCTAGAGTTAGTTTACATACGTATAAAAATAAATGTTCGAAGAAGTGTCTATAGAATGTCCTGGTCTTCTATCTCCTGCTCTGATACGCTTTCCTTTTCTTCGCCCTTCTGCTTTCATCGATCACCAGTGCAGGTAGAGGAGCATCGTTGTCAGATGTGAGCATCGCCGCAGCCTGCCTCCTGATGGCCCTTCCTCGAGGAGGTATCGAGATAATATCTGTTCTCCTTTCCAACTCGGTGGATCGAGCCGCTTTGAACCACTCTCCATCTCCAAACGCTTCTTTATACAAATACAGATGTCTAATCATTTAAAAGGGACCAAATAAATTGGCGCTAAGCAATAAAACCATGTAGTGGAAAGGCAAGGTCTTTGTCGTATGGAGGCGTTCGGGGAACGAGAAATATCCGCATGCCATCTCTTGTGCGATGTTTCGAGCACTTAATCGCGCTCTGGTCTTTACCAGAGTTCGCCAGATAGCACGCCCATTCCTCTGCCAACGTCGGTTCCTCATAATCCTCGTCGTCCGAATCCTCAGCCATGGTGATGGCCATCGTACTCACCGGAGGAGGGCAGAATCTCGGTTTTGGAGTGGGTGCCCTGCTCCGAGAAGTGCTCTCTATCCCATCTAACTTGGAGAGACTTTGTTTAGAGAACATGGAGTCATTCATGGCCTCGGAGATATCATCTAGGAATGCCGACATTTCAAGGAAACTAGGATACCGGTCCGGGTGTCTGCGTCTGAGATCCACACATTTATATGCCCATTTACTTTGTAACCATCCAGGAAATTTCCGGGCAGTTTGTCGGAGGTTTAAGATGTTATTTACTTGTTCCTCTTTGTTTAATGGTTTCAAAGTATAATAGGCGTCCTTCATTGAGTCCGAAAACTCTTGTATATTCTGTGGGTTTCCTAGGGATCCAGCGTTTTGTATCCGTTTTTCAAGCGTCTTGTTAATTATGGTTCCAACGTTGCCATATCTTTTATCGAGCGTTTTCCATGCATCGTGATACGCTTCGTGAGATCCTCCTTCAAAACATCTAACAATTCGGCGTGTCTTGTCACCCAGATACTGAGACAAATATACCAGTTTTTGTGCGTCGGTTATGTCCGTTGATCCAATCTGAGCGAAGAACCGTTTTTTAAATCCGAGGTAGTCGACGGGGTCGCCCTCGAAGGTACGGATTTCCACCTTAGGCATAGCTAGGCGGTTCTCCAAGGCTCGGATGATGCCGATGTCGTCCGAACTGGAATGCCTAGGGGGACCGTAATTACTAATGCTCTTTCCCATACATGATGGATCGATGGAGTTTTAATAACGACACGGTTACGGATTTTCGGGGTGGACGTGAATGGATTCGTGGATCGAGGGGTGGCGTCACTTTCCGAGTCCCTTTCAGGCTCGTACTTGTGAACGCTCAGTGCCGTAGAGTTGGAGGGGAAATAGGGTTCCTCGTTCTTAAGCGTAACCGGTGGGGGGTGGAACACCAGTGCTTGTGCCGAGAGTGTGGACCATATGACTGGCGGGAACTCGGGTTTTGGAGGTTTCACTGCCGGTGGTGTAAATGACTTTTCTAATTCCGGAACCAGGACTGGTTCATAGTCCTGTTCTATACCCCTTTCCCAGTCCTCGTACAGTTGAAGGTCTTGTTCAATGAGTGCGGCTTCGTAGTCTGCGAGTTTAGCGATATCCGCATTCTTTTTGTGAATAAGAATTGCTTGGGCTTCGGCATTTCATTTATGCATTACGGCCTCTTGTTTACGTATTTTGTTTGGCCTGTTGTTCAACCTCTCGTTTACGTATTTCGGCCTGTTGTTCGGCCTCTTGTTTATGTCTTTCGGCCTCTTGTTTATGTCTTTTGGCCTCTTGTTTACGTATTTCGGCCTGTTGTTCAGCCTCCTGTTTACATTGTTCGGCCTCTTGTTTACTTTGTTCGGCCTCTTGTTTACATTGTTCGGCCTCTTGTTTACGTCTTTCGGCCTGTATTTCAGCCTCTTGTTTATGTCTTTCCTCTGCTAGTACGTCCTGTTCGATCTGCAATTGAACGTATTCATCTTCCATTCGGGCTTTAAGGGCCAGTGCCCTCTGTTCTCGTAGCTGATCTCGGAGGGGTTGACTCCCTTGGGAACTACGCGCTGATCCGGATATCTCACTTCTGGCGCTGGAATGCTGGTGCCTCGAGGACCCAGTCCTTTTTCTCGGAACCAATGTCCTGGTACCGGAGGTCCACACTGATTCCACCTCCGCCCTTTCAGTCCTTTTGTAACGATGTTCTTAACGACTTCTTAACGATGTTGTTTACGGAACTCTTCCAAGTGTGCAGTATGTTCCTCCATTCTGGGGTAGTTTTCCAGATTGGTTGCGGGAATGAGCTCCTGAGATGCTTGTAACATTCGTTCGTATTGTTGGAGGATACTTCTGATTTTTTGTAGCTGAGTTTGTATGTCGCTGAGGGGGATCTCGACTCCCTCTAGTTGTTTCTCGATGCGGTTATAGGCTCGAGTGACCCCGCCTTTGAGAGCGCCCAACCGACATGCCATGTTTTTAACATTTTGGACCTCGTCGGTATCTGAGTCTGTATGAGGTTCTACCCCATCGGTGTCGTAGGCGTTATTCTCCATTACTCTAACGCTTCGTTTATCGCTAAATATGCGATGTCGTAGAACAGCTCATCGTACGTTTCTTATTCGGCTTGAACTACCCGAATGGTAATTCTAAATCGTCCCACGTTAGTACCCTATACCTCGTCTTTGATATGCCAGATTCCTGGTTCAACTTGGATTATATCAATAGGTGTGATCGATACTTCCATTCCCGGTTAACGACTCTCTGTTAATGATCTGCCGACTACTAGTTCTAGACAGTTTGGATTGAGTTTGTAAGTTTATTAAACCACAGCTTTGTCTCAAATCAAATACCAGAGTTTCCTCGTAGTGGGTGCTGGTTAAGCACGGAGAGAGTTTGAAGAATACTTGACTGTTGAATTCCCAACTTCCACCAGTTGAAGTTGACCACGTATTATTCTCAATTTTGTTGCCGTTATTCCCGACACCAGGGGGGAAAACGCCGATGCTGGTGGCGGAATTTTCAGACCACTTGATCCCGGCCAGTCACCGGATATTGGGAGTGGAGAAGGATATTACCTGAGATGCAGAATTGCGGGTAGAGAAAAAGTTTCATTGGTTGGATATAATCTTTAATGTAACTTGAACTCTGATTGAGAATAATTTGGGCTTCCCCACACCAATATACCAAATATTCACAATAATACACAAATATATAAATTCTACCGAAGTAGAAGGAGGTTGTCTAGGCCTAAATAACTATCAGGCAACCCTGACAGCTGAGAGTATTGCTTGATTTTGCCTCCCACCCCTGGCCCTTAAATATCTGATATGAGTTCCGTGCCCCGTAAGTCGCCCCAATATTTGCCCATAAATCGTCCCCAGTCTATTAAATGTGCCCGAATTTTATGTTCCCGCACCCAGTACTGATATTGGCACATTCATAAAAAATAAATCCAAAAAATATTTAACTCGCGTTATGATAAAATGAAATACCGCGAACATGGGGTGATTCTTACAGGTGAGTTTTCGGTGAAGGTCAAATCCATATACTGTGTAACAGCTGTGGGGATTCCAGGAACAACTAGTTTCAGATACATCCCAAACTGGATACATTCTCCATTTTTTACAGCAAGAACCCTAACATCATATCATAATTCATATATTTTACATTACAGGTATGTAAGCGGATCCATTCTGTAACACACTACCTACCTGCGATATGTACGATAAGCTGTAGGCCTGCCGACAATAAGACCAAGAAAGATACCGGTACTAGGCCTATACAGTTTTTATCCCTGAATCAGACTACAGCCAGACAGCACAATGTCCCCGCTCTTAATCTCCACAGTTTTCATCGTTCTGGGTCGTTTCGTTGTGGCAGAACCATCCGATCCGCGGGGTAACCCTGCAACCCACCCAATACCCGTATTGGACTGGTTTGCGGAACACCCTGTCGCTACCGTTTCGAACTGCCGCGCCGAATCGACGGAGATGTGGTCGACGAGTGGATTTAGCCTCTACTGCTCTCGTCGGGGAAGAAGATCTTGGGTCTCCTCTCCACGATCTAGAGGCCTAATCGCTAAACTTTGTCTTCTGTCTCTGGCTGGGGATATTGAGACCAACCCAGGACCCAGCAGGACGCGGGCCCCGAAGATCAACTGTCCCGTCTGTCAACGAGGAACAAACTCTCGGAGTAAGATCGTCCAATGCGAGAGTTGTGACACATTTGTACATTTAAAATGTTACCGTAGGAAACGCAGTAATTTATTCTCCACCAGAAACAATCTTGAACCAAGTTTTCTCTGCAATAGCTGTATTTTTACCGAACTTCCCTTTCATGATACAATTTTAGAATCAGAAACCGACGATTCATTTCTCACATCGCCTCTGCAAACTCCAAGTGATGCTGAGAGTGAAACTTTTAATTTTTTTAAGAAAAAAGGTCTGCATTTTTTGCATTTAAACGCACGATCTCTGCTTCCAAAACTTTCCGAAATTCGTATTTTAATCAATAAATCCAACCCAGCAGTTTTAACAATCTCTGAAACTTGGCTCGATGATAGTGTTTCTGATGGAGAAATTTATATTGATAATTACGTAGTTTTACGTAAGGATAGGGACAGACACGGTGGTGGTGTCTGTACTTACATTCGATGTGATTTAGCTTTTAATCGTAGGGAAGATTTAGAGACTTGTGACGAAGTTTTACTGGTGGAACTTTTACTTCCTAAAACTAAACCTATTTTAATCGGTACTTTATATCGGCCCCCTAAACAATCAGATTTTTTGCAAAATTTTGAAAATACAATTTTATGTAATCTTAGGTCAGACTGTGAAATATATTTCTTAGGTGATTTTAATATCTGTTACCATCACAAAGCATCCCCCATCTGTAAACAGTACCAAAGTATTTTAAATTTGTTTGGTTTAAAACAAATTATTCGAGATTCTACCAGAATTACCAGTAAAACTTCTACTTTACTAGATCACATCCTTTGTAATAATACCGATATTATTTCTCAATCTGGGGTTTTACCTATAGGTCTAAGCGATCATTTTATAGTTTTTTGCACAAGAAAGACACAAAAATCTTTTTTCGGGGATCATAAAACAGTAACAGTTAGGTCTATGAAAAATTACAGCAAGGAACGCTTTTTAAGTTTGTTAGTTAATTCTGACTGGGAACCCTGTTTTAAGGCCGCTGACATTAACCTTGCGTACACTGTTTTTAAAGATATATTTTTAAAGGCACTTAATACTGTAGCACCAATTAAAGAAATTAGTCTTAAACAACGCACTGAGCCCTGGATGACCTCGGGTATTCTTAGTAATATCAGAGAAAGAGATAACTATTTGTATAAATTTAGGAAATACCGTGTTTTAGCTGATTATAATAATTACTGCAAATATAGAAACCTTGTCCAACGGGAAATAAAAAAAGCGAAATCTGAATATTTGTACAACAAAATAAGTGAGAATAAAGATAATCCTAAAAGTCTATGGTCTACCCTAAAATCTTTAGGTTATAAAAACCTTAAATCTAAATCGAATATTGTTCTGCAAGATAACGGTGAGCTGATTCATGATCATACTCTAGTTAGTAATTTATTTAATAATTATTTTACTAATGTTGCCTCTAATTTAGCTAAGAAGTTACCGTTATCAAGTAATAAATATAGTATAGGGTCCGAAACTCTAAATAATTTTTATTTAGAAAAGTTACAAAATTCAGAAAAGTTATTTTTAAAACCCGTTTCTGAGGATTTCGTTTTTAAAAATCTACTTAGCCTATCAGCCTCAAAAAGTACCGGTCTAGACCTAATACCTGCCCGTTTTCTTAAGGATGGTGCTGAAGTACTTAAAGTGCCTATTACTTTTATTATTAATTACTCTATCGTAGATAATGTAGTACCAGACGAACTGAAATTAGCTAAGGTTGTTCCTCTGTATAAAAAGAATAGTAAAGTAGAACCCTGTAATTACAGACCTGTTAGTATCTTAAGTATTGTATCTAAAATTTTAGAACGTTCTGTTTTTCTACAGCTGGAAGCACATCTTAGTAGGCTAAATCTGATCTATGAACTTCAGTCCGGTTTTCGTAAATCATATTCTACAGACACCTGCCTTATTAACTTAATCTGATACAATTAGATGTAATAACGCAAAGGGTTTATATACTGGTATGGTAATGTTGGACCTACAAAAGGCTTTCGATACTGTAGATCACGAAATTCTGCTTGGTAAGTTAGGCCTGATGGGTGTAGGTTCTATAGACTGGTTCAAGTCCTACCTGTCAGACAGAGGTCAAACTGTAGTCATTAGCAAATCGCAGTCTACTGTACAAGAGATTACCTGTGGTGTACCGCAAGGTAGTATATTAGGTCCTCTGCTTTTTGTATGCTATGTAAATGATATGATAAGTAGTATAGATCCCGATTTTAAACTCATTTTATATGCCGACGACAGTGCTCTTATTTTCTCTCATAAAGATCCTATCCATATTTCCCAAAAGTTAAGTGCAGTTCTAGAATCCTGTAATGAGTGGTTGGTTGATAATAAGCTATCCATTCACTACGGTAAAACTGAAAGTATTTTGTTTGGTTCCAAAAGAAAGTTAAAGAAGGTAACTAAGTTTGAAGTCACTAGTAATGGACATAAGATTGAAAATAAAAAGGAAGTTAAATATTTAGGCGCCACATTGGATAACTGCTTATCAGGAGAAAGCATAGTGAAAAATATTTTCTCGAAAGTTAACAGTAGGCTTAGGTTTCTATACAGAAATAAAAATAGTTTAAACACCGACTCCCGCAAGTTACTTTGCTCTTCTTTAATACAGTGTCACATGGACTATGCATGCTCTTCTTGGTATGAAGGCTTAACCAAACAGCTTAAATGTAAATTACAAGTAGCTCAGAATAAAGTAGTACGATTTATTAAAGACTACAAACCTAGGCACCACCTAACTCCAGACGACTTTTCTGAATCTGGACTACTTAACTTAGATAGTAGAGTTAAGCAGCTACGCCTTAACCATGTGCATAAAGTGTATAATGGTAAATGTCCCAATTACCTAAAACAAAAATTCAACAGAGTACGCGATACACACTCTTACAGTACCAGAGCTAGTGCTTCAAACTTCTACCTCCCGAATTGTAAATCCTTTGAATCTGATACTTTCTTTTTTAACGGCATAAAAAATTGGAACGCTCTGCCTAATGAAATTAAAAACCTAAATAATCAACATTCTTTTAAATCTGCAGTTAAATCTCATCTCCGTGTGCAATGTAAAAATAGGTACAATAGTCCTACAGTAAGTTATTAGTTTATTAATTATTTACTATTTATACTGTAATTACGTTTTATAATAAATTGTTCTGTACATTACATCTTTATCGTTGAGTCGGGCATTGTCACGCTCTCGGTAAAGTTGTACATGTACATAGTGTAATTACGTTTTATATTGGTTTTAGGTTAGCGTAGTGTAATTTTGTATTTGTAACCAAGTAACATAAAGGACCCCCTTGGAAATAAGCTGCAAAGCTTTAGGGGTAATCCTATATGTTATGTTGGACAATACCTTTATACCGGTACATTGTTTGGTGTATTTTTATTGTTTTTACATAATGTATAAATAAATCTATCTATCTATCTATCTACCAATAAATGGGGGTGAACTGATTTTTCAATCAGTTAAGGTATGCAACCAATACCGCATACCATGGAATGTATGATGCAACAATGTTAGCCAAGAGTTGGTTAAAAAACCCAACTCAGGGTATAGGGACTAACACAAGCCCAAGGGGCATAGATAGGGATTGTAAGGACAGGATAAGCCGACCAATGGGAGGGCCACAGATGGCAATTACTAGGATATGTGTATCATTTGGTTGGCCTGCCATATGTGTTGAGGCTGTATAATGTATTTTCCCTATTTTCCATATGCATTGATATCATGTGATTACCAACTCAGTTGGCTATGTTATTAACGCAGTGACGCGTAGTAAACTGCAACATCGATTTATCCGGTCGGGATCCTTTAGCCAACCAGGATCCTGTCAAAGTGTAAAACTTAGAACACCAGGAGAAGTAAAACTGTTCACCTGTTGAGATCTAAAGACGACACCTCAACATCGCCAACACACCAATGAGGAGTGAACCCGGGAGACCCCAAAGTTCAGAGAAGGTGGGAAGTAGTCCGCCGCGAACTCCCAGCGAGAGAGATGCTACTATTCTGGAGGCGGCAACGCAGTGGTACTGGCCTGCTACACCGGATCGGCCAGAGGATGACGGGTCGGTTAGTGAGGAGGAATGCGGACGGGTACGAGAATAAGATTTGCGAGTCAACACGTGACGAATGTACTGGGACCACCAGCCAGCTAGAGGCTACAGGTGGCGAGTATCTCACTGGAATGGCAAAGGGCAGGCTGACAGTACGACGCCGGACGAGGGGCAAGGAAGAAATCCAGGAGGAGGACGTCACCGAGAGCGATCGTCTGTCAATTTGGTTGGGAAATAGCTGAGATATGGGCATTCGAATTTTGCATGTATTTGCTTCCGCTGCAGGCCATTTATTCCATTTAATAAATACAAAATGTTATAGAATATTTTGTTTATCTCATTAGTAGCTTGGCAACAATGCAATGCCTAAATTATAATACTAGTATATGGATATTCATAAATAATCAAAATGTTCTAGAACATTGTATATTTATTAAATAGAACAAATGGCCTGCAGCAGAAGCAAATACATGCAAAATTCGAATGCCCATATCTCAGCTATTTCCCAACCAAATTAAATTATTTTCATATTTTAGGAATCCTTGCATGGCCAGCTTTCCACTAGTACCTACAAATCACCATAAGGTTGAAGAATAACTATGGTGGAACTGGTGCAATATCGACGGAGACACTTTTTTAAAAGAAAGCGAAAATAAAAATTCTGGCTCACCCACGGAGGAGGTCGGAGGTGAAACTATCTCTGTTTCAAATTTCATGCAATCTGATTAATATTTGTAAAAAAATTTGGGGGGGGGGGGGGGGGCATGTACCAGAATAACGACACTATAATCCAGGACTTGGTGTAAGTATTACTACTGTATGCTATTCACATTTCCCTCCAAATAATGAATTACTCCATAACTATAGCAAATATTACTACAATTAATTTTCACAATACTAATTACTCATCAATTCTTTGTTACTTAATAATTACTCAGTGGCGGTCCGTCAGTATGGGCCAGGTGGGCCAGGCCCACCCTAATTTCCCGACAAGTCAACTAAACATTACTAACTACAGTATGTATTGATCACAACGTCAATAAATTATACTGTTTTTATTTATATAATTTTTTATATAATTCTAAGAAGTTTTCTTAGCTTTATGATTTGACGTGGTTATATATTAATCAAATTTTGTACTATAACAAATTGCAATTTATCTGTCTGTTTATGGTAGGTAGCTAAGCTACCTCAGGCTGTCAAAATATTAAGAACACTCATTATTTACAAGTTTCATTTGATTGGATAGTGAGCCTAAATCGTTGGGACCACAGGGCGATTTCTACACTGCTACAGACTCGCATAGCTGCACTTCTTAATTAATATATCAGCCTAGCGGAATGAGGAGTATGGTGGCTTATTTGGGCAATAATACTGTAATAATAATTTTATTCTTTTTTCTTAATTTCTGCAAACTGTAAATTATTTTTTTAAATGAAATAATAATAATAAAATTATTTAGAGTTTTCAGAAATGCAAAAAAGAATTAAAATATTTAGAATTTGCTGAAACGAAGATAATAAAATTAATTAGCCAAACTTGGTTCTGATCCCGCCCATGTGAAGAATAGGCCTACCAGGTTTTCACTTTACGGTCGACATTTATTGTAATTTTATATATGAAGAATTTGTATTTTTTTAATTTATCTTTATTAACTATATCGCTTATTTCTGTCTGATAACCTGTACATACTAATTCGTTTATTGTTTTGGTTAGATTAAAAGCCCTTCTGTAACCTGTGTTTTTGGTGGAAACCTGGTATTATTATCGCATGATGTCTTATCACTGCAAAGTTAAATATAACAGCAGAAAGTCTCGTATTCTTCACATGGGCCTCTGATACTGAACAAGTGTACTAAATTTCAATTTGATAATAATGTTCGGTTATCGTTCATATGCATACCTATGGCAAAAGGAGCACATTACAGGGTGTTTGGACACTTCCCCCCCGGACACTTCCCCCCCGGACAGTTCCCCCCCGCTCAAGTAGGACACTTCCCCCCCGGACACTTCCCCCCCCAGACACTTCCCCCCCGCGGACACTTCCCCCCCGACTGTTCTTAACTTCGCACATTCGTATTTTTCATTTTGTAAGGTAAACGGACCGCTTGTATCCAGATAAGTTGTATCCAATTTTCCTTTCGTAGCTCAGAAAGTGATCTTTTGCATCCCGATTTTACATTATATATCCAAGTTTTATTTATGGGTTTTATCAATGCAATTACATTGTATTGTTTGCTAATCTTTAAACAATTAATTATATTAGATGACCTATAAATTCCATCCCCGGAATGATATACTGTTTTTATTAACTATAGAATTATAATAATTAATTGTTTTAATTATAGGTATTATTATGTAGTAGTCTTCTTCAAATTGTAGCAGATGGGGATGAATATTATTGTTGCAATCAAAATTATACCTCTCCAGGGTAAAATTGACATGCGTCGACCTGTATTCTGTGTTCAGCATTACATATTGATATACATATTACTACTATACATACTATATAAATATTATACACACTACATATTAAATTTCCTGGTTACTTGCAATATTTTTAATAGGATTTTGTTGAATTATATAATATTGTAGTAATTTATATATTAAATTGGTTAACATTCAATACAGCTCCTACTTTAGGCGTAGTCAATTTATTATCTGATGATACAAACATGAATTAATTATTTCAAAGTGGTCTTAAGTCTTTCACCACGGGCACACAGGGAAATGCCGGGGTCTGGGGGCGATAACCCCAAGAAAAGAAACGGGGGTTTGGGGGCGGCAGCCCCCAAGAAAAGAAGCGGGGGCTTGGGGGCGGCAGCCCCCAAGAAAATAAGCGGGGGTTTGGGGGCGGTAGCCCCCCACAGAAGAAGCGGGGGTTTGGGAGCGGCAGCCCCCAATTAAAAGAAAAACAAACAAAATTTGACTATAAAAATGTTTCTTTTATAATTTTGAAAAAACTTGTCTAGATACAACTTGTCCTGTAACCATCTTTAACTTTTGTTTATTGCTTTGATGCACCCAGATTAATTTTAACACTTTAACTGGGGGGGAAGTGTCCGGGGGGCAAGTGTCCGGGGGGGGGGAAGTGTCCAGGGGGGAAGTGTCCTACTTGGGCGGGGGGGAAGTGTCCGGGGGGAAGTGTCCGGGGGGGAAGAGTCCTAGATCCCATTACAGTGACGGTGTTTTCTAACCAAAACAATAAACTAAACTATATTACTTAATTAACGGAAAGGAGCAGGGCAGGTTACAGTAGTGGCGGGCTTTTCTAACCGAAATAATATCTCAATAACATCGGTTACATCATACTTACAGTCTTATTTTTGCAATACGAAAATACCACAGGAACTATAACTTAATGTGCTAATTTAGATAAAACCATTTTTCTTTCTTCGAAAATAACACCAACCCACCCCACCCCCCCCCCCCCCCCCCCCCCTCCATAACACCAATCTGATGTGTATTTATTTATTACAGTATTACAGTATTTTATTACAGTATTACTGAGTCCACTGTATTCATAAAGATTTCGGTCTGGCCCAACCAAAAAGTTTAACCACGGACCGCCACTGTAATTACTCAGCAACATAGACATTAAATTTTTGCTTCAAGCCAAATACTATATGAAATTGACCACACCAATTTTTACTCGCTAATGTTACTGAATTACAATCCAAAATAGTAATAATTATCCGTCAATAATACACTTGTTACATCATTTGAACTCTCTAATTATACTTGCCAATAATAAACAATTTAGTAATCCAATAATAGTTACTCGTAAATATACAGTACAGTATTTACTACTCCAATAATTACTCGCTATGTTACAAAATTGACTGCTTCATTTATTGCTCGCTAAAAATAGACAATTTATGTATGTATGTGTGTATGTATGTGTTATTGTAGTAATAATATTTGCTGTAGTTATGGAGTAATTCATTTAAATTTAGTAATTTCATTTGTAATTCCTTTAAGTTTAGTTAATTCATGCATATTTGAGGGGAAATTTGAATAGCGTACAGTAGTAATACTTACTTAGTAGCTAGATAGCTGTTGCGGTTGTTATTTTATTTTAATTTACTCTGAAGAAGCCCGTTAAGGGAGAAATGCATCAGTAATCACCATTTTATTTAAATTAGCGGGAAAGAAGACCCTTTATCTATCCAATTATCTAAGTATTAGAGATGACAGGGAGAGGGAAATAATCGGTAAGAGAATGCGAGATAAAATGTATAACCGACTACGGGGATTAATGCTGCAGTATCAAGCGAAGTAAAACGCCGATTAGAACCGGCAAAAATGGGTTTATCAGAGAGCGACGCTGCTGGTTCGCGCAGTACATATGAAGAACCAGGTGTGATGGAAACTTTTGTCAATACCCCACTAACTGGAACCGAACGACAAACACGTGATTGGTGTGACCAGACGGATGGGGGGGGGGGGGGGGGGGGGTCTATTGCAAGTTAATAACATCAAATAATAACATCAAACTCTTTATTTACCCGGCTTTCGGCCTTCAGTATTTCTCAGCAACAGCTTAACGCGGCGACGCGTAGTAAACTGCAACATCGATTTATCCGGTCGGGATCCTTTAGCCAGGATCCCGTCACAAGGTATCTTTTATGCTAAATAATTGAGTTCACGCAGCAAGGTATCGTTTTTCTGACTCATAGCTCAGGAAACAATGCTGGAAGAGACTAGCATAATTACAGAAAGCGAAATCCTACCTATTTTCAAGGCTAGTGCCCATTAAAACCGTTCTTTAATGAAGTATATTTATCTGTAAGAGTAATGTATCACATGCCCCTGGGATTGCTTTTATTAATGCGTTAAAAATGATCCCTTTGAACAAAATATAACATGGCCTAGGCATAGGTCGGTATTTGAGACAGGAAATGGAACATTAAACCTGCTGTATCCAAGGACAACTCTACTACAGGACTGGCAGAACTGAATTTCGGATACTGTCGGATTTCGGATGACGTGAATTTTCAATCACGATTGAGCGCAGAAACTCCGGTGAATTACTAACTAATTAATTACAGGACGTTACTATTTTTTAATCAATGTATATGTATAATATTGACATACTGGGTGTACTTGTTCCAATCAGCTAAGATATATTATAGATATACAGTATAGGGGAGACCATCAATTTCTCCCATATCTCCCCCCCCCCCCCCCCCCACCCCCAATCCCCAACAATGTAAAAACAAATTGAAATTTTTTTCGTGCATGTAAAACTATTAACATTTTTATTCTAGCATGTAACGACAGCATTTATAATCTAGAACACGTTTGAGTTGTTTTTAGATTGTTTTAGGTTGTTTTGCTCCATACCATAGTGGCTTTAGCTTTAAGTAGAAACAATTCCCACGTAATTGATTCTAACAAATTTTAATTAATATTTTTAATCAACATTAAATAAACATTAAAATAAAACTCTTAAATTTTTAAACTTTTAATTAATACTAAAATATTCTATAGTATTATAAATGACTTAAAAAATTCATTTTTTGCTTATACATAGTAATGCCAGATTGACTCCCCTGTAGATAAATATTTTCATAATAGTCTCTCCAAAGTGTTGTTGACTAAATGGTGTTGGTGATTCGTTGACGCTTTACTTTTAGTCTTGTCGGGCCCACTGGACTGAAACAAAATTCAGAAGTGCCGAAATGACCTCTACAAGGCGCAGAAAGAGTCCCGACTCAAACAGACTACAGTGGCCAAGAATGCAGTTAAGGCTGCATCTAGGTCCCTGAACAGGCAGTACTCTGTTAATTTACAGGAGCTAATAAACCAACAGGTTGATGCCATCAGTGATGCTGATGACAGCAGGCAATCATCCCAGGCATGGAGATCGATCAACTTGCTTGCTGGTCGAAAAAGCCAACCAACCACCAAGGTTAATGCTGAATCACCAGCTGATCGCCTCAATGGTTGGAAGGCCCACTTTGAAAAGCTCCTCAATAAACACAGGGTATTGCCTGATAACTTTATAGAAATAAAAGTGTCTGAGTCTGTACTCCCATATATCCCCAGATATTCCGAAGGCTGCTGCAAAGAGCATTAAGAACAATCGTGCCAGTGGAGGAGATTGTGTTCCCCCTGAGGTCTTTAAAATACCTGAGTGTTTAAAACTCATCTATCCCATCATAGTAGACATTGTACCGAACAACAAGAGTCCCACAAGAAATGAATACGAAAATGAAAACGATCTTTTCGGGGAATCTCATTGATCTCGATTGCTGCAAAGCTATACAATAGAGTTCTATTAAATCGCATCAGGGATCCCATTGAGAGACTGCTCCGTGGAAATCAGAATGGGTTCCGTAAAGGTCGTGGGACCATGGAGCCCATTTTGGCACTTAGAAGGATAATTGAAGAGTTATCAAAAAAAGAAAGACAGGCATCTGGTTGTTATCTTTGTTGACTTCTTCAAGGCTTTTGATCCAGTCTCTCGTCACGTATGTTCAGCATACATTAATTATATGGGATTCCTGATGAAATTATTGCAGCAATCAGATCAGTATACGATGGTTCGACAACATTTGTGTCTACTGTTGACGGTGACACAGAACCATTTGAAGTGTTATGGGGCGTCCTCCAAGGAGACACACTTGCACCATTCTTGTTCATTATTGTGGTTGACTATGTTCTACGCATGTCCTTAGATCATCATAATGATGATGGGGTGATGATAACTCCACCTACTGGCTCCAGAAGTCGAGGAAATCCTGCCAAGTACCTAACTGATCTAGACTTTGCTGATGACTTAGGAGTACTCTCAGAATCATTAGAGGGAGCCCAACGGCTCCTCAGCTCATTAGAACATGCTGCTTCTAGTGTTGGTCTTTTTATTAACTCCAGAAAGACCAAAATTCTGACAGTTAACTTTGAAAGTCCTCAGCAAGTCTCTGATCGGATGAGCATAAGCTCAAAGGATGTATGCTATTATAATTATTTATTTATTATTATTATTATTAAATTTATATTAATGAGTATTATAAAAATAACTAATCATAAAATCACCCACCTTTAAAATGTAAAATAATGTAAATACTGGGGGGGGGGGGGGGGGGGGGGGGGTGGAATGAATGACATACGAGCATTTTGTGGTTGTATGTATTTTTAAACTGTTTTTTCCTTTTTTTTTTACCTTTTGTTTTATATTACCACATATGAATACGAGTATGAGATCGTGTTTATTTTAAAATTATACAGGTTCAGATAGTATAACAACAGGCCCACCAATTCATAATGTTGTTGGAGACACCCCACCTGCTGTGGAAGAAGTTAATCGTCCCGTTCATCCAAATGTCCCCAAAGTTATGGAGGGTGTTGTTGGTGACACAGATGTTGTTGTTGTTGGAAGAAATATGTAAAGAGGATTCAGCAAGGTAAAGATTATTTATTCGAAAATAGAAATAACATGCATATCATATATGTGATGTTTTTTGTCTTTATTTCGAAATTAAAATAGTAATTTATTTAATTAAAACAGGTTAATTAATTAATTAAATAATTAAAGTAGTAAAAGATATTAGCCGCAAAGATATACAATTATTGGGAATATTATTAACAAGAC
Source organism: Nemertoderma westbladi (assembly GCA_032718475.1). Taxonomy (NCBI): domain Eukaryota; kingdom Metazoa; phylum Xenacoelomorpha; order Nemertodermatida; family Nemertodermatidae; genus Nemertoderma; species Nemertoderma westbladi. The sequence goes on along the minus strand of JAUCBJ010008509.1, from coordinate 2,255 downwards.
AGTTACATACAATAGTAATATTAATTACTAAATTCCCCCCGCCCAGTGCTGCTAGTGGTCTAAACACCCCAGGGGTATAGGGTTAAGTTTCGACTGATAGACTTCAGAGTCTCATTACCAACTGAAAATGGAGCTTAGAGGAGTGCGAGGGGAGATGCTTCCAACATTAATTTTGTTTTGTTCTGTAATGGTGTCTAAATTAGGGTCAACCGAATCGGACATTTTGCCGAAGCAGAATGTAAAAAATACACAATTTGCTTTCAGTTTGGCTGTTAGCACATTCACCATTTTCAAGGCACCGCCGAAAAATACAAGTTTAAGAACTCTTCAGCAATTTTACTTATTCCATTGTATTCAGAACCCTCACAAACTCGTATAACGCAAGTAACAAGGTGATACAATCAATTTATATAATTGCTGGGTTTCAAATTTGGTGCTAGCACCAATTTTGTACCCACTTTAGAAAAATACAATTTTGAGATGGCTAATTATATAATTATTTATTCCATTAATTCAGAACCCCCCATAAACCTCTAAAATGCGAGTAATAAGTTGTCACAATCAATTGAACTATTGAATGGATTAATAAAATTTGCACTACCCACTAATTATACCTAATTTTGCACACAGCACCAAAAAATACAAGTTTGATATGCCTGGTGCAAATCGTATATATTCAATCGAAACTAGAACTCCAAAACACCCCTATTGCGCAAAAAACAGGTTCAAAACAAATCAATTTCCAAAATTGACATATTTCCAAATTCAGTGATGGCACAAAATTTGGCACCCTCTGAAAAAAGCCAGTTTGAAATTTCTAGCTTATTTTATATAATGTCATCTAAATGTGAACACCAAAAAACCGGCGTAACTCAATAATATAGATATTCCAAATCGAATTTCATGAAATGTAATCAGTACTGCAGTACTACTGCTGCAGTGCTGTATATGAACGTGTGAACAAACAGGTGAATAAGATCACTAATGTCCACCTAAAGGCAATGGTTAACCTTTACTGCACATTCTAGCAAGAACTGCCACCTAGCATCTACCAGCTCTGATAGTATGATCAGGGGGATCTGTGGATGGATCCGCCAGTACTGGCGTTCTCGATGAGATCCCAAGGGTGGTGAGGGAATTTCGCTTTGCGTTCAACCAAGAGGAATCAGAACAGGCTGCCCTTCGTGAGAAGGTCAACAATTGAATTCGAGGCGGAAGTCGACATTCTTACTACTAAACTGAACGGCGCAGTCTCGATTATTGCAAGCCAACAGAAATACTTTGAGTGTTTAGATCAGGAGAGGGAAAATAATATCATCATCACAGCTTTGTCTGAGTCAGAAGACGATCTCGGTAAGTTGGACACTATCTATGCATTTATATATGTTTTATATAGTATACAGTTTGCTCTCTGTATTACATTGTTTTAACCTGTATAGGTTAATAAACATTTTAGTAGATAGCCATCTTATAAATATCGGTATAGCTCGCTATTACGTCTTTATTCAGAAGTTTTAGCATGGCTTGCTTACCAGTGGGTCGCTCACACTTAACTGTGCCGCTGAACCAAGCGCTGGTTCTATTCACAATATGTGTTACGATGAATTTTCAAGTTTGGATAGAATTACCAAGACACCTATAATAGAATTACCGAACTACAGTATACGAAGTTACGAATTACTAGAATTACCGAGAATGTCAAGTAATAAGTAATTGCAGGTAACCTTGGTTGATAGCAATCCTTTCATTTCATTTTGGTGATATTCGATTATCGTCACTAACTCATTTCATAAGTGATATAGTCAAGTCAGATAATCCATTAGAGTGCCCCTACCAAGATAATTGAGATAACTGGCGACAACCACAGAGCTCCTTTATAGGGAAATAGAAATATAATTCTCAGAACTGCAATGATGTACATCATCTCAATATAGGCCAATTTAATTATGAGCATTACGGGCTTCTAAATTTTTGCTTCTATAGACATAAATCATCAGTATTATATCTAGCATCATTTTTGCTTGTTGCTCTTAGTGAACTTTTTCATTCTGTTCTTGTTAATTGTACACCATTCTTGATAATAAATTGGATTGGATTAAATTCTACACATATATCAGAGGGATATTTTTACATGGTAACAGGAATGGGGGGGTGACAGGACAGTATCGAATTCATGGTTAGGCCATCCCTAAACATCTACTGGAGACAACACACGACAATCTCGTGCTTTTGGGTTCAGCACACCCTGTATCAAC
>JAUCBJ010008508.1:0-75045 GCA_032718475.1 Nemertoderma westbladi | reverse complement strand
CACACTATGAATTACGTTTCCAAGATCTTTTTTATACTCCCGAAAAAATTTCAACACAGCAAGAAAACTTAAATTACCAGCGCAAAACCATATGTTGTCAATATCAAGCTGGAACTGACCATTTCAGGAATGTATGAGAACAATAATTCACTCCTCTGATAATGGATTTCCAGGATAATTTTTTCAGTTGCTATGTGCATAACTGAAAAGCGCCAAACATTCCGCCTTTCCGATGAACTCGACAGATTAATGGGGTGGATTATAGGACCCTTGTCATTGATAAGATACTTGGCAAATACACCTGGAACAAATTCCTCAATATAAATTTTTTAATCTTTGACACTGTAAGTTTTAGCGCAACTTGGCTGATTGGTGCCTCTACACCTTCTTTCTTAATAAATGCAATTCTGGTTTCATCGGTAACCAGCAACTATTCTCAATATCAAAATTCTTCTATACTCAACTGAAGGATCTCGTAGTTATTCTCCAATATAAGGAATATGTCACCATTCTACCTGTAGAACATACCCCATGCATCGGTTCTGATATCCCTACAGCTAGGTCCACATTCGCCTATCAGTATATAACATGTGTGAGGTGGTTGCTCATAGTACTGCTCAAATGAGTTCACCATTTTTTCTGTATATAAAATTTTTCTGTCAAGGGTTTAAAATTGTTGGTGACCGACCGACCTATGGTTTGATATTTAGTTAAACTGCCTAATGTTTCAGACGTTATAGACCACCATACTTAAAAATTAAGGGATAGTAAATTAATTAGCCTACTGAATTACTGAATTAGATGACCTAGTCCACCTACCGCTACAGTGGAACAACATAATGGTAGAAGACACCCTCAAGCATGATCAGATGACAAGGACAGCACCAACAATAATATCACAAGAACATGCTGATACTATGGTAATACAGTATTTGTTGTTTAGAAACCGCTCACTTCAAATATACCCCTGCTCTTTGCCGCTTTGCCTAGTTTTGCCGCTATTATAAGCTATATGACGGAGAGACTAAAAGTAAAGATAAAGTAAAGCTTTCTGGAGTCATTAGTCCGAAGACCAGAGATTAAAGTCTGGTGACTGATTTCCAATGCAGTCTCCACTATACTCCCCATAGGAAACTCCAGTACTCATGGATGCAAGGTGGCTGGCTGGGCAAGACCCTTTAAAGCATTTATGTTGAAAGGAAAACTATGATATGCTGTGATATGCTTTCCCTCTTGCGAGAAGTTTTGGATCTTCAGGAGAAATGGGCGATGCTTGAATGAATGTCACTGTATAAAATATCAGATATACAGACCAAACTATGATGACCTGATATCTTGCACCTCTCCAGTGGTCTACCTGCCAACTACTGGCACAGGGACAGATGTTGAGGGCAGACAGGCTAGTCTCTCTCCGATATCAGGTGACCTATATGGGAGATGTAGTGATTAGATGATCAGGTTCCAGTTGCCTATGCTATCATGCCATTGACCTCTGTTACTCTCCACTCCATCTCAACCATGGAGACAGAGTTTGCCAATGATCAACATAAATCTTACTTGTAAGTTATACAAGTTGAAGCTATCAACCCATATCCATGGCAACAAGTAAATTATCATAAACATGGATGCCCTTTAATTCCGAGTGTGGATAGCAAGCGAGGTAGATCCTAGGACTCAAACTTGTATCGTCCTAGGCAAAAAAGGTTTCATAAATTTGCTGAAATTATTGGTTTATACCAGATCATGCTCCCCAAACAGAGGAGCTTTTTTTATAGACAATCTCACATTATTTTTATGGATTTAATCCCATTGATTTAGAGGACAATTAATTACTTTCAGGGAGGCCATATGGGGGTTGGCGTTGTTGTGGCATAAAGAATTGGACATCAAAAGTATCGAAAATTGAACTGATAAAGCTATGATAGGATTAGAGTTGCAATTATAAATACAGAATCAGAACCTAATATTTCTTGTTTAACATGTAGGCCTATCTTCCGTAAGAGTTTCCAGAATATGTATGACTATTCAGACTGCTTGCATTGCTTCTCATCCCTAATAGATGAGATGAACAACCCATTAATTGCAATTGTGCATCCATTCATTTAATTTCATGCAGTAGTGTATATAACAAGCTGGCATGCATGGAGGGGTCACAGCACTACAACAATAATACTGACAGACTGTACCGGTACTGTTATATTGCGCAGTGTTCGGTTATATTGCTCATGCTATTCAAGTCAGGTAAGATATTCTGGGTCATTGATTCATTAAAAATCTGGTCCTGTAACAAGGACCCCTTCCTTCATTCTGGAATAGGAATGCCATTGGTCCTGGGTTAAAGACCCATATACTCGGCTGCAGGGGAATATGGCCTGACCAGGTTGATTGTAATCTACCAATGGCTGGTCAGGAGTAGAGTGCTCTCATCTCCAATTTGAGCGCACTCCAATGCGACCTGCACCTGTCACTAGGGGTACAGGGTACAGGGCATGGCCCAGCAGATGTGCTCCATAGTAGGTAAGGGGAAAGAACTGGAAATTTGTGGACACATACTGGACCCAATGGTCACAGGTCCCAGATAGACTGTATTCTGTTTCGTAGGAAATACAGGAGCTCTGTACAATACTGCAGTGCACTTTTTTCGACCCTTCTCCAGTGATCAACGTTTTATTGTGGCTAAGGTAAGACTTAGTCACTGCGCTAGCAGAACTAATAAATCTGCCTTGCAATGGTATGATTGGTTCTCTCGATTGATGATTGGTCCAGTGTGAGATCCAGCTTCATATTAAAGCTGTGCAACAGGTATGAGGCCCTTGCATCAGTGGAAACATAAATTGTGAGGGTTATATTGCCTTCACAAAAACAGTTCCTGTATACCCTCGAAGAAGATAAAAGGCACCCGGGGCAGACCACAGAATTCAGAAGTGCCGACAAGGTCTCACTAAGGCACAGAAAGAGTCCCGACTCAAACACACTACAGCAGCCAAGAAGGCAGTTAAGGTTGCATCTAGGTCCCTGAACAGGCAGTACTCTGATAATCTATAGGAGGTTATCAACCAGCGGATTGATGCCATCAATGATGCAATAGTATTGTTATGACATTCGATAATTGTTTAACTGATAATTGTTTATTTGATATTTAGGTCGTATTGCACTGGAATTTATTGGTGTATTGTAGTTAGTTAGATGTTTAAAATCAATAGTGGAAGTAATTCTATAAATTACCCAACAGTCAGTAAAAGATAATAATAATCCCTTAATTTCGAATTCTAAACTCTCTTTCATGCAAAGAAAATTCAAACTAAAGACGGGTGAATGACCACTTTACCAATGGAAGTAATTTTATATATAATTAATTTAATCAATTATATATCAACTATTTAGTGAGACTTCCAAGTTAAACACCAAACCAATTATTTCGTTTCATATACAGTATATAACGTTCTATATTCCTCCTTTGTTGCCTGTAACATTTCACAACCAAAATGTTTAGTGTGAAAAGTGTATCACACCCCACCCACACAATCGCAAACGCAAACGCACATCAAGCAAATTTAACAAATGGTTACATATATGTTGGGTTCATGACAAGTGAAAATGTATCATGTAATATAAACTAAGTTATAAGTCCTGCTTTCCTCCACTACCTTACCCTATGGAATTGTTAGAATATGTCTCATATTGGGGCGGCATTCTCATGGTTCTCAGTTATAAGAGATATACATCAGTACTAGACTAGCTTGTACTGTTAGTTATATTGTGTAATTTGTACTAACAGTAGTAGTGCCAGTTCATTTTCAATCCGTTTGTTTGGTGGGTTTTCGCTACCAGGCAGTCCTATTGCTACCATGCAGTTGTCCGGGTGCTGGGGCTTCAGCTAAATGGTTTGTTGTAACTGTGGTAGTTGAGCTTTGCTATAATGCGGCGCGGGTCAGCCTTTGCGCCTGCGGGTTCGGGCTCTGCCTGCACCAGCCCTGAGAATCTGGCAACCATCATTAACGGCAACACAAACTTAAAAATTACCCCCATTGCGTATTAATCAGTTTTTCAATTGTAAAATTGACTTTTCAGCACATAAATTGGAAGATTGGCTTTTCACCACATAAAATTAGAAGATTGGCTTTTCAGCCCTTGAAATGGCAAAGATTAACTTTCAAGGTACATCTCTGCCTTGAATTCTTACGTGGTAGCTAATTAAGTACTGGAGTTATAATGGGAAGTATAGTTCTGGGTACTGCACTGTAAATATGTCACCATATTTTATGCGTAATCCCTGGCCTCACGACTGAAGAAAACTTTACTGTAAAGAGAAAATACCCTGCTGCTTTACCTAATATCTACTGTATACCTCAAATATTTTTTCTTTTAATGTTTTTTTTTTTGATAATTTTATTTTTGTTCAAAATCACTAACATGGTATTGTTGGTTTGTAGCATGTACCCTCTCCATTATCGATATAATCAGTATTACATGTGCAGCGCAGGATGTGATCCTCAATAGAACATATAGAGTTACTTCCACAGTGCTGCAAAGGTAATTTGTGAAGAAAAATATAATTGAAATATAATAAATTATATTAGAACAAATAATTCATTAGAACTCACAGAATTCTAAACTCACATTCAGTTGCTCACCAAAGCACAAACCATCCCACCCAAGCCCCCATAGACCGACACGAACTCGTAAAATGATTGTCATCACACGTCATACATACTTAACCAACATGAATAAATAACACAATAACAAGAACAACCATGCTCACAAACAAGCATTTCACTTATGTTACTGAAAATCTGTCCTATAATTGCATCTAATGTATTTTTATCTTTGTAAAAAGAATTTTTCAATTGAACACCAGTCATTACTTACAGGTTGCCTCGCCCAGAAAGCCGTTTGTTCTCACTACCAGATGGTTTCTTGCTCATGGCTTCTGAACCTCAACTTCCCCAATGTAATAATCATTTTAACGCATACCAATCAAGCTGATTTATTTGATTAATATTATTAAAAGTAACTATTATCGATGCATCAACTAATAAACCATTCGAGAAATTTATTATATAAAGTTTACATTTAACCGAGGCTTGTCGGGTAGCTTACTGTACAGCTAGCTCAAACAATGTTCTAAATTAATTTCAAAGTACATTTATATTTATTAAAACTTTACCTTCCATACGTAGCTGGGCAACAAATAAAACCTTAAGGGGGGGGTACACCATTTTCGGACAACTCTTCGATTTATCACTCTCAGCGTTTCAAAATTGTTTGGTTTTGGCTATAATTTGGAATATAAGTGCCTAAGATGCTATTCTACATGACAGGTTAGAAAATTTTTATTTTTCGCTATTTAATATTAGTTAATACTAGTTAACAACAAAAAAAACTTGGTTGCGCTTAAAACCCTAAGGCTTTTACAGTTTTGAATCTAATCACATGAAAGTTTTTTTATATGATAGATCAAAGATGGGGCAACATAACTATCAGGCGAAATTTTGTGAAAATAATTCTGCACCGCTAGGTGGCGCTGCAAATTTAGGCCTAATTTTCAGGTTTGTTATAAATAGTATTAAATTTTATTAACAAATAATTTCGAAAAGTTGTCTGATACTTTTATGCAGGGTGGCTATGTAGACACCCACAGAAAGTTTCAGACTAATTGCTCAAAAATTGTAGAAGTAGTAGGGTTTTGAAGTTGACAATTTCATAAAAAAAATATTTGGAGATAATCGACCTTTCATTATACATAGTAATAGTAATTTCAATAGGAATCCCTAAATGCAAATTGTTATAACTTAAAAACTAAAAGAGCTATTAAATAGCGGTTTTCAGATTTTGAAACACCATTCAATGGTGCATTATAATAGATCATAAAAAAAATTTCGACATATTTTTGACCAAAATGGTGTACCCCCCCCTTAAAAATAAATGCAAATTATATAAATCGTTGTAACCTGTATAAATAACACATGCGGTCAATCTGTAATAAACTCTAAGTAAAACTAACTCAATTTTAGTTAAAATAGTCCAGTATCACTAAAATCATATTATGTTACCATAGTCCAGTTCAAGTCGTCTGTTGCCTCAAGCCTTGCCCGTTAACTTTGCCCATTTCGTCACAAAGTCTGCATTAATAATGTCACTTAAAGATGGACAAGCAATTAGGACATGGGTCATTTAATTATGTTTACAAGAGTATGTATGTATACATTAGAAAAAAGTGCAGTTGTGGGAGTGGATATGAGCTTCGAGTGTGCCTATATCCACTCACCAATCCTTGGTATCTGTGGGAGTCGTTATTTGCAAACATTAGTCAATGTAAGATTGTTTGAAGAGTGTGGTTTTGAAACATTGAACCAAGGTTTGTGCGAAATGCATCAATAGACATCCTATCCACAAATCGCCAATCCTACAGTCTGCACCCAATGCAATCACTTTCAAGAGACTCAAGTATACCTGATTTGTATATATGGAATAAACTTGGAGATAACAAACCATCTTGTTTAAGGGGGGGGTTCACTAATTGACCTTCAAATGTAATTTTCTTGTGGTGGTAGTTTACATTTGTCCAGTTTGTTAGATATTATGTATAACTGTGAAGGATAGATTAAATTTTTATTTTTTTAATTTTTTTTTCCAAATTCGAATTTTTTGCCTAATTAGCATAATTTATGCAAAAATAATTCAAAATGTAAAGGATATTTTATGGGTGGATCTCTGATGTCCAAATTTTGAGAACACATAGCCAATGGGATCCTCTACAAGTTGTATTCACAAAATTTTGATATCTTGTATCGTTCAAAAGTTATTTGGGAAAAATTAAATTTGAGCCACCAATTTGGCAATTTTAACCAAATTTGGGTAGTTTTTGTTGAATTTTGGTGTATATTTCGGCCACTAATAACTTTAAACAAAATCTGTGAATACAAACTGTGGAGAGAAGTATTATGATCACTCCTGCCAAATTTCAGCACCGTACGATTATTTTTGCCAAAGCCCATTTGCATTTTGAAATTTAAAAAGTTGATTTCTTTTAAAACGCAATTGAAATATGAGAAGCAAAATTTCAGTAAAAATTGTTTTTCTCAAGACAAACTTTGTTCTAACTTTTGAACGGATGGTTGGATTTTGATCATTCAAACGGTTTTAGATTCATCATTGCAAGGCAGATAAGATGAAAAGCATAAAATATTAATTTGCATTACATAAAACGTGAGGGCCTCTTCTACCATTAAAATTGTCTGTCATTGCGTCCGTTCATGTGATTCCGTCCATCTGTCCGCAATTACTTACTACCTATGATCTCTACAACTATACGTCTGAGAGAGCTGGGATGTTGGCTACCCCCACTAAACCGATGCTTGCGAAGGTTTTAGGCTATATAAAATATATTTATGAGTAGGCCTAATATATTTACAGTTTTCAAACATTTCAACTGCTGTACCTTGAGTATGAGCAACTATGCAAAAATTGCTAATATAATTTCAATGAGTTGAGTATAGGTAATACAACAACAAAACTTTCAGTTTACAACTATCAGTATACTAAAATCCTCCAGGGGAATAGTCAGCCTTGTCGGTCACAATCCGTTTCTTCGATGACGGTTTCCTTGTGGCACTCTTTCGTTGTCTCTTCATATTCTTTTCTGATACGCGTTGTTCTAGAATCCCGTCATCTTCTTCGAGATTGAGTTTTCTCAAAATGAGCTGCTCTGATGATGCCCCACGGTTGTGTTCTAACACTGTATATGCCACGTGGAACATCAGTGTGGTCAGGCCGACAAATTTGTCCTTCGTACACCGAGTCCAAAGTCGCGAATGAAGTGACTCATTCCGGTTTTGAGTGGCACCCGGTATGCACCGTGATATTAGATCATACGATGCAAGTCGTTCATATAATGGGAGGATATATACCAAGTCGCATTGCTTGATAATCGAGGGAGCCTTGTATTTGCGGTCGCCATTCTTATATTTACACCATTTATCAGTGGGACACTTCCTGTGCCGTTTTGCAATTGAGGATCCATAGTCACAGTAGTGGTGTACTGCAGCAACTATCTCAGTTTGAATGGTTTTTATCAGTTTATTTTTATCTCTGGCAGATATATTCTTTATATCAACTCCCTTGATGTTAGACACTACAGTGTTACGATAATATGATGCCAGCTGGGTACATCTAACTAGTGTTAACCCACCCTTACCTCCGAGTTTATTATCTTTTCGAATCTTGGATAATCCTTTATACACTCGTTTTGAGATGTGATTTAGACACTCTCGCTTTTCTACAGTTATTGCTTCAGCCTGATACGGATTAGCTTCCAGAATACTTTTCATTACGCTACTGTCCCCATCTGATATTATTTGAGCATATATCAAATTGTTATTTTCAACAGAGCGGTTGAAGAGCTTTACAGCCAGATAAGGCTCCATCGAACCACTAGATCCACTATAAGTAATCCCGCAATCATGATCTGCCACATTGTCAGCAGAACAACCTGAGTTCTCAGAAGTATCTGAATCATCATCAACTGGAGAACCTGAGCTGTCAGAATCATCTGAGTCATCATCAATAGGAGAACCTGAGCTGTCAGAATCATCTGAGTCTCTAGAATCTTCAGTATTGTCATCATCATCTGTACTGTTACGTTTTCTTGAGCTGCATACGTTGCAGTACTTTGAACATACATCAAAGTCTAGGATATGTCCAGTTTCTTCCGATATTATAAAGGAAACGCCATAGAGTGACTTATGACCACGACGCATCCACGTCCCATCAAATGAAATAGCAATTTCCCTATTTGTCTCCATCAGTGCGCAGTTACGAGCATTGGCGCGGGCAATAGCAACCGTAATGTTGGAAATAGTTTTCACATGTTTCATCCAAGGCATCTTACCAATTGGTGATGGCAAACTCATGAGCCGGGAAAAGGTTTTAGCCTGTCCTTGTGTGCCCCCAACGCATAGCCAGGCCAACACGGATCGGAGGTTTATATCTGCAGTTTTTCGCCCTTTAGTTCCTACTGGTGCCGGGCATTTGTTCCCTATGTCTAGTGTCTTTTCCCATCCACAGAAATTGCAATGTGCTTTGTAACTAGAATAATAACCGGAGCAGATAACCGGAGAGATGGAAACATCACTTGAATCACAGTTGGTATGGCTTGAAATTATCAAGTCCTTCAAACATTCCTTACTAATGAATGTGTAGCCGCTAAATTTTCCTTGAGAAGGTATAGTTTGCAACTTAGCTGCTATCCATGATGGTTGGTGTTTCTTCGCAACTTCAGATGAATGCGTGCCAAGGAATCCTGACTGCTTTCGCTTGCCATATTTTGGCATAATATTATGGTTTCTGCAGTTCTATACAGCAGCAGCAGACAGGCTGAATCACAGATTGTTTGTAGGCCTACTGGTACCCATGCAGTTTACTATTTATCCTACTCAACTAATCAGTTTAAATTTCCCGCCAATTACATTTACCATATAAAAAAAACTGTACCATCAAGGTACTGTAACATTGTGAAAACGTTAGACACACGGAATACGGATTACGATGACTAATTTTAAATTAATAGGCGCGCTGCGATACATACATAGGTCGAAACTATTGGCTATAAACTTTGAACGGAATTAGCTATTGAAAAACGGAGTTCAGTTTCGAAATCCTTGATAAAAATTGGTTCTAACTGGAAATTAAAAAAAAATTAGTTTTTTTTTTCCCAATTAGTGAACCCCCCCCTTAAGTCCATAGTTAATTTTTATGGAGAGGTTCCATTATTAAATCGTTTAATAGTGTATCCGTATGTTTATAATTTATTATTGGTGTTTTGGGTGAATGAGTGGTTTCATATGATGATATTCATATTCATATTCGTATTTTATTATGACATATTCATATAATGAGTAGTTAACGACGGCCAAGTACTGTAGGGTTGAGCACAGTGGCAGCAGATGATGGTATGAGTCATACCATCACCATCATCATACCATCATGACAGATGGGAGGCCATGATGAGGTAAATTGCGGACATACAAGGTATCAGATAGTATTTCCAGGTCTATCTTTTACCTGAGCCGCTAGCTGAATGGTTAGAGCGTCAGGCTTCCAACCCGGAGGTCACCAGTTCGATCCCACCTGGACGTCATTGCCATCTTTGCAAAAGCTGTGCCAAACATAAAGTTATAATATCAGTATGTGGCATACGAAAGTGTTGGAATATTTCTATTTATTAGCTTTTCAAGCAGGATGACATTTTATCATAGACTAAGATGGTTCTAGGACATGTAGCCCCCCCAGACAGTAGCTAGATTATAAAAATCATTAGAATTTTATTGATTTATGTAAAAAAAATTATACCTAAAAGTATATGGCACAGCTCTTACATCCAAGAGTATACAGATTTGCGCAGCTGATGGGAAAACTCATGTATTCATTCATGATGACACGACCTGATCAGAAACCCTACCTGAAACTGCAAGTGCTGCCTAACTGAAAGTGCTTTGCACGCAATACCATCTGATATCATCGACAAGCCACAAGGACTGGTTAGAGACAGTACTAGAAAGAATGGGAGCATAAAAAACATGATAGACCTGGAGTTTGAGAGAGCTTATCTACTGGACCCGCAGACTTGTTCTCGTTGTGGAGCATCAAACCACCAATCATCCAAGTGTTCATTCAGCCCATGTACCCGATGAGATGTTGTACTGTGGTTGGTGTAAGATTGATCCTTGCAACCATATGTTCTATACATGCCAATTACTTGTGACACAATGTGGATATTGTTATACTAAGGGCCACCGCATGTCGCAGTGCCTGTTGGCTGATATACCTTATGCAAAACATCTTGCGGATTTGATGCAATAATATTTCAATGTATGGGATTAGTTGGTGAACCTACATCTATAATTTCAAATCATACCCTTCCAATGATGGGACATTTAGGATTCTGGGCTTTTGATACAGAAGCCAATTTGAATGTGCTCAGATGTCTGACTATGAGTAACTCATGAATGTTGTTATGGACATACCATACGATACTGGTGCATTGGCAATCAGAAACTATTATTGAGCAATAAACCTCCAAGATATGCATACATGGAAGTTTACTTATTCATGATACATATTCACGATTCTGGGAAGACATGCATAATGCCAGTGAATACCGGAGTGCTTTGGTGGATATACGGAACTAGTGGTTAAAGCAATATGTCAATCCCATTAAGGTCGAAGAAAAGCAGGTGTAGGAGAGAGTTTGAGGGACAGTACAGTATCATAAGATAGATAAGCCAACTGATTTAGATAAGGAAACAGGTTGCCATGAGGAAATGGTTTAGTGGTGCTATCTATCTAAGATGGGGCAAACCATAAAACACGGACAGAACTTGGCCAAGGGGAAGACGCATTATGACCAACCCAAGGTGGATGAAAGGCTATGAGACCACATGGTTTGAAGGTGTAATTGGATGCATCGTCAGGGGTTTTCTACCTGATGTGGAGGAACACCTGGATGTTGATCCGATACCAGCATCCATCACAGAGATACTTACTTTAATGGCATTATCTACTAGACCCTACTACTAGGATTGGCATGCTGCATTGCTGTATTTTTAAGAATGCTGTGCCGGCTTGTTGACAAAATTGCGCCGCCACAACTCCCTATTATCATCCATGACATTTGCTAGATCATCCTTATCTTCAAGGCCAGTGTCCTTTAAGATGCGTCTCAAGAAAGTCATGGGCTGTCCATGTGTCCACCAAGCTTATTCACTCCATGAGTCTGCCAAAGTACAAGATTATGCACTGGCTGGCCCTCACAGCGAAAGCAATGTACTGCAAAGTGGAGGCGATTTTGTTCTAGTGTCAAGCTTGTGGGAACCAATGAGACACCTCCAATGTTATATAGTGTCTGGTTGGAGATGTGTGCATTGTACTTGACACAATGAACCCGGCTTAGCATTCTTGTGAATGTGCCATCCAGAGATTTGGTGTCCTCAGCAGTTAGAGCCCAGCATGGACTCCCATAGAGGAGTACTGGAACTACTGCTGCTCTAAATAATCGGACCTTAAGTTTCCGATTAATTCTCAGTGACATCCAAATCCTGGAAAGCCTATTCAAGGCTGCCCATGCATTTCCCTTACGTATTCGAAGGTCCTCACCTGACTTCCGGATCCATGATCCCAGGTAACAGAAGTCGTCCACATGCTCAAGCATACCATCCTTTGAGCTTATGCTCATCCGATCAGAGACTTGTTGAGGACTTTCAAAGTTAACTGTCAAAATTTTGATCTTTCTGGAGTTAATAAAAGGACCAACACTAGAAGCAGCATGTTCTAATGAGCTGAGGAGCCATTGGGCTCCCTCTAGTGATTCTGAGAGTACTCCTGGGATCATGGATCCGGAAGTCAGGTCAGTCAGTCCTAAGTCATCAGCAAAGTCTAGATCAGTTAGGTACGTGGCAGGATTTCCTCGACTCGATCACCCCATCATCATTATGATGATCTAAGGACATTATGAACAAGAATGGTGCAAGTGTGTCTCCCTGGAGGACGCCCCATAACACTTCAAATGGTTCTGTGTCACCATCAACAGTAGACACAAATGTTGTCGAACCATTGTATACTGATCTGATTGCTGCAATAATTTCATCTGGAATCCCTTACAATGAAAGTATGCTGATTATATGTGAGCGAGAGACTGAATCAAAGGCCTTGAAGAAAAGTCAACAAAGATAACAGCCAGATGCCTGTATTTCTTTTTTGATAACTCTTCAATTATCCTTCTAAGTGCCAAATTGGGTTCCATGGTCCCACAACCTTTATGGAACCCATTCTGATTTCCATGGAACAGTTTATGGCATCAACCTGTTGGTTTATTAGCTCATGTAGATTAATAGAGTACTGCCTGTTCAGGGACCAAGATTCAGCATTAACTGCATTATTGGCCACTGTAGTCTGTTTGAGTCGGGACTCTTTCTGCGCCTTATAGAGGTCATTTCGGCACTTCTGAATTTTGTTGTCAGTCCAGGGGGCCCTTTTCCTCCTGTTTCGAGGGTATACAGGAACTGTTTCTGCAGTTGCTAACTTAACTGCTTCTGTGAAGGCAGTATAGCCCTCACAGTGATTTTTCACCTCAGAGGCAAGAACCTCATACCTGTTGCTCAGCTGTAGTGTGAAGCTGGATCTCATACTTGGCTGTTGCAACAGAGAGGACTAGTCATGCTGTGGCAAGGCAGATTTCGTTGTACTGCTAGCATGCAGACTAAGTCTTACCTTGGCCACAATAAGGCGGTGATCACTGGAGAAGGGTCGAAGTGTAAATGCATTATAGTCTTGTATAGAGCTCCTGTATTTCCTACGAAACAGAATATGGTCTATCTGGGACTTGTGACCACTGGGTCCACTATGATTCCATAGCTTTCCAGTTCGCTTCTTGAACTGGGTTCCAGCCGAAAACAATCCATTTCCAGAGATAAAATCCTGAAGATGGACGGAATTTCGGTTAACACCATTGCTATAGACCCAGGGCAATGTAGGTGATTGATGCAGACTTGCATTAAAGTCTCCCAGGAATGTTAAGAATGCATGCTGATCCACTCCATCAGTAGCTGCTTGTAGATTCTGGTAGAAATTTTCCACCTCCTCTACAGGGGCAACACTAGTTGGAGAGTTGCACACAATCAGAACCACCTTAGGAAACTTCTTAGCCAGTCTTCCAGAACATGAGAAGTGGCAACGGATGATGTGGTTAGAGATTTGGTCTATTTTGTCCAATGCTGCATGTGCGTGCAGTTGGATTCATCAATAGACCAATTCCACCATTGCCACTATCATCTGCTAAACCCAGGGGGGGAGGTAAAGCTGCTATGTGCACAGCACCAGACAATAGTTTCTCTGTTGGGTTTGTCCTGACGGAGACATCAGCAATGCAATGCATGGGTGAATGCAATGTCAGGAGGGCAGCAAATGCTGCGCACAACTCTGAGACAGAGCCTCAGATTACAGACGCGGCCAACAACCCAGCTGCGGCACCCCGTGTCGATTGGAAACGAGTATCCCAGGATGGTCTAACATCCTATTGTAATAATGTGCAATCTGAACTGTTGGTAGTATATAATGATTTTATTGCAAATGACTCTAATTGTACATGTACAGATGTTAATTGTGTTAATCCCGCACATAGGAAATTACTGGATAGTTTTTATGACAATATTGTACAAGGTCTTGGGGCAGCAAGTGCACCACTGTCCAAAGTTAAATCAAATAAGAACGGTACAGGTAAATACAACATTCCAGGATGGAATTCCTTCCTTTACTTTAAGCGCTGCCTCCGGCACTGTAAACGTGAGCAGTCAAATCTGCGTAATAATAAAATTGCAGAAACCCTGATCACCAACTCAAGATGTAAGGGTGGTGCAACCAGTAACGATTTCTGGTCAGAAATACGGAAACAATCCACCGAATCATCCACTCTCCCTAATAAAGTAGGGGGTGCGGTGGGTGAATATGCAATCAGTGAAATGTGGCAAAAACATTTTGAAGGGTTATTTAATTGCGTCAACGACGACACAAAGTGTGATACAGTAAAATCAAAATTGAGTAAATTAATATTTAAAGATACGGACCATGTAAGTATGGTTGAAGTATTTGATGCAATAAATAAATTACAACCTGGTAAAGCAGTAGGACCCGATGGTCTGAGCGCTGAATACTTTATTAACGGGTGCAACTTTGAATTGATTAATTGCATTATGGTGCTATTTAATTCAATTTTCATTCATGGGTATTTACCCGAGAAAATGATTGAATCCATTATTATACCTTTGGTAAAAGACTGTTCTGATGATGTCACATCGAAAGATAACTATCGTGGCATTGCTATAGCTACGGTGTTAAGTAAGATTTTTGAGTTTGTAATTATCAATCGGGTGGTAAACATACTTTCGTCAACACCGAATCAATTCGGCTTTAAAGGAAAATTAGGCACTGAACTTTGTGTATACACATTTAAGGAAATAGTTAATTATTATTTGTCAAGAAACACACTGGTGTATGTATGTATGTTGGACCTTAGCAAGGCATTTGATCGCATTAACCACTTTTTACTTTTTGATAAGTTGATTGACCGTGGTGTGCCGTTATTTATAGTTCGGGTTATATTATTTTGGTACAGAAATCAATTAATGTGCGTAAGATGGGGGTCTATTCTATCGAATAGTTTTACGGTTACAAATGGTACCAAACAGGGCGGGATACTCTCCCCCCTGTTCTTTAATATTTATATTGATAACTTAAGTGCAGATCTAACTAATACTGGGTTGGGCTGCAAAATGGGTGACATGCGAATTAACCACTTGTGCTATGCTGATGATATTTGTTTGCTAAGTAATTCTATTTTTGGTCTGCAGTGCTTAATAAATATTGCAATAAAATTTGCGGATAGTAGTTCTATGCTGTTTAATTAAAAAAAAACCAAGTGTATGTATTACTATCCCAAATCCTCTCAAGGTTGTGCGTCTAATGTATATATATGGAAAACGAATTGAAATTGTCGATAAATTTGTTTACTTAGGTCATTTATTACATTGTAGTACCGACGACGACTTCGATATTCTTAGGCAAACTAACTCACTCTATGCACGTGGTAATTACATATACACGT
Source organism: Nemertoderma westbladi (assembly GCA_032718475.1). Classification (NCBI taxonomy): domain Eukaryota; kingdom Metazoa; phylum Xenacoelomorpha; order Nemertodermatida; family Nemertodermatidae; genus Nemertoderma; species Nemertoderma westbladi. The sequence goes on along the minus strand of JAUCBJ010008508.1, from coordinate 59,390 downwards.
AGGAAATTTGGTAGTTGTTCAGATAAGGTTAAAGTTAAGTTGTTTCAAGCATTTTGTACTCCTATTTATTGTAATGCGCTGTGGGCTAGCTCAAACTACTCCCAGAGTGCATTCCAAAAAATACGTGTTGCTTATAATAATTGTTTACGTATGTTATTTAACATTCCTCGAATGACTGGTGATGAGCCCACCAGTATATCTTTATACTTTGGAACTTTGAATATCCCGATGTTTGTTCATATACAGCATACTTCACGGAATAGTTTATTTAATAGGGTTATAAATAGTGCAAATATAATTGTTAAGACTGTATACAGGATCACCCGAATTGACGGTGTGTCAAGAAGTTTTCGTTTGTAAATATCTTTATTTAATTTATGTAATTTGTGCTTTGTCCGTAATACGTTTTACTATGGAGCAATGGCTCTGGGGTTTAAATAAATAAAAAAAAAAAAAAAAAAAAAACAGGATTCCAGGACCACCATGGTCAGAGACAGACGAGCTAATGGAACTAATACAAATAGAGATATTCTCACTTTCGTCATCTGATATATAATCTGACAGATAATAGACCTGAAATGATATATAATGAGAGTCAATGTTTGCTTTATACATTGTCACAGTTTATGTGCCAATGCAGATCACTTATTGAACTATATTTGTAAATATGAGTTTCCACTTTACACATCATCCATACACAATCCATCATCCATTTTTTTCAGAATTGTGACCTGTCTTCCATGATAATAAGATTGTCCCGATTTTCTAGAACATCCACAACTATACTATGTCTCGTCTATCCCATTTATTTCTTTTGGAATCTTGAAGCCAAATTTTCCTCAAAGAAGTGGTATTATTGGGTGTACGTACATCCTCGTACCTGAGTATCAATCTTCTTCTGAACATTATCATTATGTTATTCTGTGGCAATATCTGCACCATTCTTTGTGATATCTGTAAATGACACTGAAGATAGTAGAGTACGTAAATTTCTTCCAAAAATCATTTCTACAGGACTTAAGCCTCCAACAGATCCTGGGTGTTATTAATTTTCAATATACCAAAAGCGAAATCTGGGTGATTAGTTCCTGTTTTCTTGAAAAAATATTTCAGCTTTTTAATGTTGGCCTCTGCATGACCATTTGATCTGGCAAAATAAGGACTTGATTTCAACCAAACTATTCCACATCTTATGAAGAATTGTTGCATTTCCTTAGAAATAAACTGTCCCCCATTGTCTGAAGATATTTCCATTGCAATACCAGTATCCCAGAACATTGCTGTGAATGCTGCTCTAATTGTTTGTACTGTCATAGGAGTTCCTATCCATGATTTCACATGTACAAATCCTGAATACTGGTCAGCGTAAAATAGATATGTAAATATACATACGTTGATAAAAACATACTTTGATAAAAATCAGCTGATACCGCTGTGTATGGTCCATCAAAAGTTGGTCTTGGATTGGTTGTGAAATTTGACTGGGCCATTCTTGACATGGAATACAGCTGTTTACTTTATTTTCATGATCATAATTTATTGATGGCCAAAGAACAGACCACTTTGCTCGTTCCTTCATTTTTTGAATCCCTTGGTGACCAATATGTAACCGTTCTTAAATATCCTTTCAATCATATTTTGGTACAATTCTTCAGCCATCCAAAATCCTTAGTCCCTGATCTACTGAAAGGCGGGATAAATCACTTTTATATAAATGTATATATATATACTTCTTAAATCACTTTTATATAAATGTTTATATAAATACGATATTTATTCCTCGTTTTATGATGTTGATGTCTCTTCGATCAGCTCGACTCCAGACACTCCGGTATCTACTCGTTTCCTCCCCTAGAAGAACATGACTCAAGCGACTAACTACACTACAGAACTGTCCATAATTAAGTTGGAGTACCGAAGTCGGTAAGTTGTAAGTTGATAGAAAACAAGAACCTACCGGCCTACCGTATCCTTGGCCAAATACTGTAATACAGCTGTACTTTGTCCGTTAGTAAGCATTGAGCAAGTTCAGAAGATAGACTATTTTACATTTATTCTCGTTTATTTGGTATTAATTAGGCCTACCCGGTACTTTGTAATTTGTGAGCCAATTATTTAAACTTCGTTAGTAACGTATGGAGTAAGATTCAACCGAATCGTAAGACTGTGAACCGCTACCAAGACTGCACACTGCAAATTATATATCGTGACGATATGTGGTCGCCCTTTACGGCGATCCTTCATATTTCTATTATATTTTATTTTAATAGAAGATGTCCAGTGCCCAATTAGGTTAGTGTTTTGTTAGATAAATAGCCTATCCGGACTATTTTCATATTATTGGAAACTATATACCGGTACCTTCAGTATATCAGTATATTAGCATTAAGTAGCAATCAATATTATATCATAATAATATTGTATATTTAGCATATCATTATGTTGCAAAATAAGTATAGTAACCTTCACAATCCCGTGCAATGGAATTGTTGAGGGTAAGTTTATTTTCAAATTTCCCGCTAATTGTTATCAATGTGCTATCTTAATAATTATTATGGCCTATTCCCCCGCCTATCCCAAGCTGCATACCTGCATAGTACATTTCACTTTCCCCTTTCACTTTTCACAACAGTCCACCATTGTCTGATTGTGATATTTGGCTTAATTAGTGCTTGAGTTTAATAACTTTTTGTTCTAATTAAGTACAGTTTTATGCCCAGATCTACCCCTCCCCGAGGCAACTCGTCCACTCCCCTTTCCTGTGCATTCTGTTACTCAGTAGTTTGCTGTAATGATTACACACTTAAGTGCTTGTTATGTAATAATTTATACCATTACCAGTGTGGGACCTGCCTTGACTTGCCCATTTTAGATTCGTCCGTGTCTACTATCTCAGCCTACTGTATCTACTGCTACTTAGAACTGTTCCCTTTTACAAACACCCCCTCTACTGATACTGATATTTTTTCTACACTGATAGATTTTTTCTACAATGATAGCACTGACAGGACTGATTTTTCATCAACAAACAACCATTTTAACTCAATAGACCCGGACAGAAACGTAATTTCCACTATTAATAGCTCCGACTACGGAAAATGGTACAGCCGGAAAATGGTAAAAAGTCTCTATCTGTATTTCATTTAAACTGCAGAAGTCTTCGAAAAAACTTACAAGACACTACAAATCACTTGGACCTAATGAACAATCAGTTTGACATATTAACATTCACTGAAACTTTTCTCACCGACGAAACAGACCTCACCATGGTCAAACTAGACGGCTAAATCGGTAAACAACAGAAAATTCGGTAGACTAGACAGGGGAGGAACCGCTATATATGTCAAAAAGGGTCTACAATATACAGTACAGGACTTTAAACTGGATGGTTGTGAATCATCTTGGGTTCTACTGAAACCAGGCGGAGCTAACACTACAAACCGAAAACCATTACTAGTAGGAACTATATACAGACCGGATACTTGCACGGAATCTAAATTTAACGATGAACTCAACAGACTCCTTAATGAAATTACGGACCTTAAACTAAACACTGTAATTACAGGTGATACAAACATTAATACTATGAAACTGAACAGCACCACAAACAACTACTACAATACACTAAACACTTACGGCTTCCAACAGGTTATAAAACAGCCGACTAGAATTACTCTGTACTCTAAAACTTTGATCGACCACATTTGTACTAACATTACTGACAAATTCGTTTCAGCGACCACATTTGTACTAACATTACTGACAAATTCGTTTCAGCCGGAGTATTTCTATCAGAAATGGGAACCACGGATCACTTGGCAACTTTTATTGTATTTAATGACTTCGATTGCTATTTGACATCAACTGAAACAAAACGACTAACTTATGATTACAGTAAATTAAACAAAGAAAGGATTATCTCTGATTTACAAAATCCCAGCAATTGGTCGTATAAAATGGACTCAATACCAAACAAAGAAAAATTTACTAATTTTTATAAAGATTTTGACTCATTGTGCTCAAAACATTTGCCAAAAAAGGAAACAAAACAAAAATATATTCCAAAAAAACCATGGATGACGCATAGTCTAATGAAATGTGTAATAAAAAAAAATAAACTATATGCATCTCTAATGTCAAACCCACGGACTCAAAACTATCAGAGTACAAATCATATAGGAATCAATTAACAAAAACCCTTCGTATTGCGGAAAAAAATTATTATGAGCTGGAATTCGATAAACATAAAAACAACAGTAAAAAAACATGGCAAACAATCAATTTAGCTTTACATAGATCAAAAAAACTATCTGCCCCTGTTAAAATTAATACTGACAGTAGATCCATTGCAAATATTCTAAACAAACATTTCTCTACCATTGGACCCCAATTAGCTGAGCAAATTCCGAAAACTAATAGAAATCCAACACGCTTCATAAAAAATTGTAATTACAAATCGTTTTGTTTAATAGAACCATGTGAGACCGAAATTCTCTATTTTTTACTTGATATAGACAACCACCTTTCAACATATGATGAATTTCCGGTCTACCTGGTGAAATTAGCAGCTCATACGATAGCCCCCCACTTAACTCATTTAATTAAATTATCCGTCATAAATGGTTTTTTTCCAGATTTACTTAAAATTGCAAAAATAATCCCAGTTTTTAAAACTGGCGATCCCACGGATAAAAATAATTACCGTCCCATTTCGATATTACCGCTTTTCACTAAAATATACGAGCGTGTTATCAACTCTCAACTACTGGCATATCTAAACAAGTTCGATTTACTTTCCCCTGCACAACACGGATTCCGAAAACATATAACGACTACAGATGCTATACTAACAGTTACGGAACAAATACAGGAAACACTAGACAACCAGAGCTCCGCCTGCTTAGTTTCAGTAGATCTCAAGAAAGCAAAAATTAGAATGTTATGGTATACGCGGCCTCCCACTTAAATTGTTAGCCAGTTTCCTTGACAACCGATCACAAGTAGTTAATATTAACGGTTTAGATTCAGACTCCGCTGGTACACCCTGTGGAACCCCACAGGGTGGAATATTATCACCGCTTCTATTTTTAATTTATATTAATGATTTACCGAACTGCACAAAATTAATATCAACACTTTTTGCGGATGACACTACACTACTATTTTGCCACAAAAATACAAACACACTTATTTCTACAGTTAATACGGAATTACAGAAACTAGACAGCTGGTTAACAGACAACAAACTATCTTTAAACTTAAAGAAAACGGAATATATCATCTTTGACAATCACAACACCACTACCACAATTCCCACAGTCAACATCCGTTCTATACCATTAACGAAAACAACATCAACTAAATTCTTAGGAGTCTACATCGATAACCATGTAAATTGGATGGTTCACTGTAAATATATTTTGTCAAAAATCTCGAAACTAACCGGCATCTTCTATAAATTACGTCATATACTACCACTTTATATACTTAGAACCCTATATTTTGCACTCGTACACCCACACATTCTTTACGGTATTATACTTTGGGGTAACAGCTACAATTCCTACACTAATAAAATTAAAATAAAATTAAATAAGATACTCCGAGCAATAACGTTTAGCCACTTCCAATCCCTTGCACCCCCGATATATAAATCCTTAAAAGTTTTGCCACTAGATAAACTATTTGAGCTGGAAGTTGCGAAATTTATGTTTGATGTTAAAAAATGCAATAAAACAGACGCACTAATAAATATGTTCAAACCAATATCTGCAGTCCATCGGTATAATACTCGTTCGGCATTAACTCAAAAATTTTTCATCCCCCGTGTCCGATTACAAATATCCCAACAAACAATAAAATTCTCTGGCCCAAAAATATGGAACGATCTACCCCAGGAAATAAAAAATTCGAAGTCCAGAAAATCCTTAGCTACTACGTTAAAAAAATATTATCTAGATAATATATAATGTTATAACAATAAAGTATTTATAGAATCTTATCTGGCAAGTCAAGTCAGTTTCCCCACCACCAGTACACCAACAACACGTTTTCATGATATCTCATTAAAATTAAAATTAAACAAATTCACGCTGAAAATTTATTCTACCGAGTATCCCCCGCTTTTTAAATAAAGGGCCGGGGCTTCCCGGATTGAAAATTTAATAAATATTATTCTATAATATAATCTTTGATTTTATTTCATGCTCCTATATATATTCATTAATATTTCCAGGATTTTTACAAATATGTCAATTTAAATAATTAATCATTAAGTAATTTAAACAGGACGGGATTAAATAATTAATATACATTTATTGAATCAAAGTAAATTGTATAATATCTTTTGAGTAAAATATCTTCTGCACACTTTGTAAGAGACCTAGCAAGACCTATTAATGACAGATATTGCATTCAAACCAAAACTCACTGCCCAGCATTTTTTTCAACTATCATGTTTTTTTGGTATGACATACAAACAAGCAATTATCCTCCTAAATTTCCAATTATATTTAAATCGGCCTTTATATTTTACCACTAACTTAAACATTTCCTTATATTACTTGACTAACGTTTGGGTTCGAGCAGTCAAAGCATTCCATAACGTCCTGCTTCATACCCAGAGCGCCATTGCATCGGCACTCATGATTCCCATCCGCACCTACAGCGCATACCTTGTTCAATCCACATGATGTTCCAATTGTACAGTGTGCTATATAAAAAAATGTAATTAATAGGTGAATGTAAGAGAATTATTACCATTAGTTGAAAATCTAGTAGTAAATGACCCCATTATTAGTATAATTATAATTAGCAAGTCATAAGACTTGCTTACTGTATGAAAAATAAGCTACTGACTACTACTACTGACCTAGAGCAAAAACGGCTCTAACGATTTTGATGAAATTTTGCTTGAACCATGAAAATAGATTTCTATATGTACTTGTGAAATTAAATTTTGAAAAAAAATTAGGGGGGGGGGGTGCTACGCCCCCCCTAAAAAAGGTTATTGCATTAAGTGTTATGGGAGCCATCACTGGGAAGCACTTTGCCACTCCAAAACAAATATGTCACCTAAAACAGTTATTATGCAAAAATGGGAAACAATAACACCCCAGTTTGTCAGATACAAAGGTCAAGCTGCCAAACGGAGAGCCTTGCGGCTGGAACCAAATTTAAATCACATGACTGCGCAATCTACTATTTATTACAGTAGAACCATTGTATTCACTATTAGATTATTGGTTTCAGTTTACATGGGGAAGCATTAAGCCACCCCATATTGTATTGTGATTACAATCCTACAGGTGGCAACATTACAATGTTCTGTTACCACCAATAAGAGAGAGGGGAATTAGTTAATGACAAACAAACCCATTAATCTACTGCCTGTAGCCAAAGTTATTAATAAGCACAACCAATAGGAAAATACCTATCCTGACTCTGATTGGTCAGGATAGATCAAAGTGCCAATCCCTCTCTCTAGTAGCGCCATACATTCGTTATGTATATTAGAAACTCAATTATTTTATATTCGAACTTTGTGTATTCTTCATACAGCTGTTAGGACTCTCATGAACTTAAACTCTACAGGTGTTAGGACTATTGGTGATGGTTATTTTGACTAATAATGTCCTGTTTTTGGTATGAGTTTTATTATCATTATTTTGTGTCTACAGTAAAATATAATCTATTAGTTTTGGAAATTATTTGTGTGATTATTATGGGTTATATGAGGGACTGAACGCTGGCAGTGCTTATCTTCTTGCGTGGTGGCTGGTTTTATGAACCCTAGCCTTGCAGACTTTCATAATCTGAATTTGTCTGACGTTAGCTGCTAGCTGTTAGCTTTTCACCCATTTCTTCCTTTAGACAAGATTTATTTCTTAGCACAAAAGGTTCAGTTAGACTTCACACCTGCCGAACTCCAAAGAAGCATTAAAAGCATGTCCAATAATAAAGCGAGTGGATTAGATGAAATCCCAGCAGAGGTATGGAAAACAGGAGTGCTAAACAGACCATTCTTGAATGTTTGCAACTGGATGTTAAAAGGGGAAAAGCCACCACCAATTTGGACTAAAGGTCAACTAAAGCCTCTCCCCAAAGAAAGGAGACCTCGGTATACCAACAAACTATCGTGGGATCTGTCTGCTTGTGGTAGCTGCCAAAATATACAATAAAATGATTCTATATAGGATTAGGCCTCACTAGGCAGAAACTACTGCATAAGAGCCAAAACGGATTTCAACCAAATAGATCAACAATAGCTCAGATACTTGCACTATGGAGACTGATTGAAGGAATTAAGTCAAAGAATCTCCCCGCAGTCATGACTTATGTGGACTTCAAGAAGGCATTCGACTCCATCCATAAAGGTAAATGCTTGAAATCCTAAGAGCTTATGGAATACCAGAAGTAATTGTTGTTGGCATTGGATTGTTATATTGTGACACAGAAGCACAGGTACTCTCACCGGATGGTGAAACTGAGTTTTTCTCAATCCTGACTTGGCATACTGCAAGGTGACACATTAGCACCATTACTATTTGTAATTGTGCTGGATTACACAATGAGGACGGCCACAAAGGGTGAAGATCTGGGATTCACACTTCAAGAATGTAGAAGTAGTAGATATCCAGCAACTACAATCACAGACACCGACTTCGCGGATGACATCGCCCTGCTCTCTAATATGCTAGCTTCTACTAAATAAAGTGAAGAGGGCTGGCTGTTAAGGAGGTTGGATTGCATATCAATGCTACCAAGACCGAAATCATGACCTTTAATGTTGATGGAAACTTGACAACCATTGATAATAATCAACTAAGGAAGGTTAATGACTTCCAGTACCTTGGATCATGGATAGTGAGTAGCAAAAAGGACATAGAAGTTAGGAAAGCAAAGGCTTGGGTAACTCTATCAAAATTGGATACCATCTGGAAATCAGATCTCTCCTGGCACCTGAAGACTAAGTTCTTTCGAGCCACCGTGGAAACTGTATTTTAAATACGGGGGTGAGACCTGGACACTGACTAAATCACTTGAACAAGAATTTATGGTTGCTACACAAGACTACTAAGGGCACTCCTAAACATCAGCTGGAGACAACACATGACAAATGCCGAGCTTTATGGTACAATACCACCTGTATCAACCACCCTCTTTGAATGCAGATTAAGATTCAGTGGGCACTGCTGGCGAAGTAAAGATGAGGTCATACCAGATCTACTTTTCTGGCAACCAACTCATGGAAAGCGTAGTCGTGGATGACTGGCCATAACATATATAGATCAACTTGAAAGGGATACTGAACTTGGGAGAAACGAAATTGCGAAAACTATGGAGAATCGGGATGCCTGGAAGAATCTCATTTCCATTATCCGAGTTCGCTCGATCTAGTAGTAGTAGTAGTAGTGGCAAATTAAATTATTTGTTTTCTTAATTATTCTTACACTTTGAGAACATTATCTACAAATTTGCACAAATTCAATAATTCAGATGACTACAAAGAGTCCAAGTTTGAAAAATTAAAGTTCGATTGATGTCTCAGAATGGTTGTCAACAGGCAGTGCAATAAAACGTGCTGTTCAGTTTGTACATATGCCTGATCACACATGCACGTACACTCGAACGCTCTACTCCGTCGCCCCTTTTCCATGCCGAGATTATGAGACATCAAACGAATATGGGTAAAACTAACTCGTAAATAATCGGCAAGATACGGTGACTTATTAAAATAAACTGGATGAGTGGATAAAGTTAAAATAAACTGGAAGAGTGGATAAAGTAGTAGGTGAATTTTCCTCCTCAGCCCGAGTGTCCACTTTTCTTACCATTCTAAGTTCACTTAATATTAGTGTTCGTCACATGTACAGCAATGAAACACATGAAGACACATGTTCGTAACATGTACAGCAATGAAATCATTCCTGGGAGCTTGCCAAGATGTATCCAGGTGTATAGAAGGTTACTCCTCTTTATTGGCACCCCTTGAGGATAGATAGCATTAAGGGTCTGAAAGGTAATGAGAAATTATCTTGGTCTCCAGAATTGCAGTCTGCTTTTAAGAAAGTCCAGGATACACTGCATTCACCTAATACTATAACCATACCTACAAGTTGTGACTGGCTTGTTATTTCTGATGATGATGCCTGTAAAGTTTCCAATAAAGGTGTAGGGGCTACTCTGTTCGTGGTCCGTGGGGATAAAAAAAAGAGAAGGAATTGCAGATTTTTACATCTTCAAATTGTGTGACCATCAGACAAAGTAGCTTCCCTGTGAAGTCGAGGCCTTGGCCATTGGCTCTTCTGCTCAAAATTGGAGGTCTATTATTTGCAATAGTATACATACTACTCAGATTACTGATAGCCGTCCTTGTGTTGAGTGAAGAAACTATGCCATGGTGAATTTTCCTCCTCAGCCCGAGTGTCCACTTTTCTTACCATTCTAAGTTCACTTAATATTAGTGTTCGTCACATTAAGAGTGCCAACAACTCTGTTAGCAATTATCAGTCTAGAAACCCAGCAATCTGCACTTATCCCAATTGTCAGATTTGTAAATTCATCTCAGATACAGTGGATTCTGTTGTTTATGATATCTCTATATCTGAAGTTCTACCTGTAAGAATTCATATGCCTTATTTAAATAATACATTATGGTGTGCTGCCCAACATGCATGTCCTGTTCTTCGCAAGGCATACATCCACTTGAAGAATGGATCTAAACTGCTAAGAAAGGGCAAAGGAGGATGACATCTTAAGGAATATCTTCGCATTCCATCGATTAGCAGCTCTTCTGATTTGATTGTCATTCGGAAACATGACCCATTTGAACATTCCAGAGATCTTACTGTTGTACCTAAGGATATCTCTGTGGGACTGCTCACTATTTTACATACACTCTTCCTTCAGCCACCCTTCATAACATCAGATGTTTTTTTGTTTAATCGTTACTATTTTGGTTTTGGTTTCACTAAGACGATCCAGGACATTGTAGACAATTGCGAAGTTTGTAATGCACTCAGCAAGTTTCCCATGAATTAATTGAAGAAACTAGCTCTTCATCTCTGTATCAAGTTTTCAAAAGCTTGCTGCCGATGTCATTCGCAGAAATCACCAGAAGATACTTGTAGTCAGAAATATCTTATCCAGCTATCAGCAAGTCTCTGACTGGATGAGCATAAGCTCAAAGGATGGTATGCTTGAGCAGGTGGACGACTTCTGTTACCTGGGATCATGGATCCAGAAGTCAGGTAAGCACCTTCGAATACATAAGGGAAAGGCATGGGCAGCCTTGAATAGGCTTTCCGGGATTTCGAAGTCACATAGAATTAATCGGAAACTTAAGGTCCAATTATTTAGAGCAGCAGTAGTTCCAATACTCCTATGGGAGTCCATGCTGGGCTCTAACTGCTGAGGTCACCAAATCTCTGGATGGCACATTCACAAGAATGCTACGCCGGGTTCATTGTGTCAAGTACAATGCACACATCTCCAACCAGACACTATATAACATTAGAGGTGTCTCATTTGTTCCCCCAAGCTTGACACTAGAACAAAGCTGCCTCCACTTTGCAGGACATTGCTTTCACCATGAAGACCAGCCAGTGCATAATCTTGTGCTTTGGCAGCCTCATGGAGTGAATAAGAGTGTTGGACAGCCCATGACTTTCTTGAGACGCATCTTAAAGGACACAGGCATTGAAGATGCGGATGATCTATCAAATGTCATGGCTGATAGGGAGATGTGGCGGTGCAATTTTGTCTTCAAGGCGGTACATCATTCTTAAAAATGCAGCTGCAATGCAACATGCCGATCCTAGTAGTAGATAATTGCACAGAAAACAATGTGCGTTTCAAGAATAAAAGGGATGAAGTCAAACATGGACAAAAATAATGTATACCACTAAAACGTGAAGTAAACCCATATCAGCCGGTAGCTAGGCAACCATTTACTGCCAATAACTAGGGTAGGCCAATTTATTGATATAGAACTTATTACACAGATAGGCCTAACCCCCAACTGGAAGTGGAGCCTATTCGAAATCAAATAGCAATTGGACGGGAGGATAATAATTATTATATGCAGCATTACGAACAAAATCTAATTAATTCTACTGCATACAGTATAACATATAATACAGGGGAATATATTACACATACCCAAAATAATCCACCCCATCCACATATAACAATGGTCATACAACAACAACAGCGTGACCATTACATATACTGTATAATCATCAGGAACAGGGTTGGGAGAGAGCCACACAGTTAGGGCCACCACACTGGGTGGATGAGCCAACAACCGACAACACGCTCATGCAGACTGTGAAGGCACCGTACCGGTAACAACTGCAGTACCAAACCGGTTGCATAGCAACAGCATACAACAAGAATTATCACCCATATCCTATCCAGGTAGACAACCTAAACAAAAAACGAGGACAGAAGTTCAAACAACACCACAAAGGAATGAAACATCAACAGATACAGCACAATGGAATGAAGCAAACTCGATGCGTACATTAGTCGACGCCTTGAAGATTAAACTTGAACTGCCAGCAGTTGATCCTTTTTAAATTCGATGGAACAAAACCAGAAGAATACATCCAATTCCGTAACATGTACAGCAACGAGATACTAACGAAGAACCTATCAAGACCGGATTGCTTAAAATATCTAGTGTTTCACATCGGGAGCAGCATACGACATCGTGCGTGAATACCTGGGGATTAGCAACGGATTTGAAATGGCTTGGGAAGCTCTCGACCGAGAATATGGACTCCCAGCAAAAATCATTAAGCTGACGTGACAGTTAAAAATCTAACAACAATCACAGATACGCCAACAAGCATAAAGACAAATGCGAATAAAGAAAGAAAAGCGCTCATCACCTTAAAAACACTTTTAAAACACTTAACAAACCACAGGAACTAAACTCCTAATCAACATGACGACGTTAGTCGCGAGCCTTTACCAAAGTGTAATAAATAGTGTGAAAACGCGTTTAAAACCACAAAAAGGAAAAACGATGAACCAGGAATGCAAGAACTTCCAAAATTACTAACATACGAAATGATGTATTATATTGTAGTACTAATGGGTAGTGAGTTAATGCACAGTACACCATGTCCTGGAATAGTTATAGTCGTTATAGTCGGAATAGTCGTTATTCTCCAAAAAAAATATGTTCTACGAATCTTATTGAGATTGCATGAAATTTGAAATAGAGATACTGTAGTTTCATGTTAACTCCTCCTGGGTGGGTGAGTCGGTATTCTTAAACTTTATAGTGATTTATTTGTACTGGCCGAGCAAGGATTCAAAGTAGCTATTGCTATTGATACATAAACAAAATGTTCCAGAATATAGTGTAATTATTAAATAGAATAAAATAGCTTCGCACAAGTACAAAACCATGCAAATTTTGTACGCTAATATCTCTGCTATTTTCAACGAAATTCAGATTATGTTACATATTTGGAATCCTTGCATGGTTAGCTTTCCATCGGTACCAACAAAGCAATTTCAAGGCGAAGAATAACTGCGGTGTAACTGGTGCAATATCGATGGAGATACATTTCTTAAACGCTTGTAGCCAAAAAATGAGAGCCAAAATAAAAAATTTGACTCACCCACCCATGAGGAGTTACGTGGAACTACAGTATCTGTATCTCAAATTTCATAAAATCTCAATTACAATCACAGACAATTAACAGACTTTTTAGAAATTCAATTTCATATAATTTTTCATGTGAGACTTGTAGACCTTTGCGCTATTCACTAAGGTCTTAGGGAGTACTAATAACTACTTCTCTATCCCTTGAAATTCAGTGGTCAATTGTCAAATGACGACTGGTTGGGTACGGTTGTTGCGGTCCACTGACACTCATTCTCCCTACAGAACTTCGAAATACTATGTATACCACTTGACACTTCTCTTTTCAATTTTTATATTATAGATAAATTATATATTAGAGACAGCAGACACCAGAAGTTGAATGCACGTAAAGGCTCCATTGAATTATTCTATAGTGTTTAAAATATTTTTGCTGCAATTTCTTAAATTTTTTTATTACATGTGTTGAAAGAGCATCGAAGTAAAAAAGGTTTGCAAATGATTAATGATGATAAATGATAAAAATGATAAATGATTCTGACCTCGTGTGTTGAGTTTTCCACTAGGCATTTTAACACTCGCTCTGCCAACTCGTGTAAAAAACAACTCAGACAGAATAGTTGAATTTCGCTAAATTGAAAATACTTACGTTTGTAAGTTAACTTAAATCCAGATCTAGTAACACTACCATCCGAAGTTAATTTCAGGGTCATCGTATTGGATGTGGTTGTAATTGAGGAAGGTAAAGATGTTCCGTTTAAAGAAGCCAGTTGTGGAGATCCTGTGGTAGGCCCATCATACACCTGTGGAGGAAATTAAGACTAAATGCAGATAAAATCAAATGCCTTACTAAGGGGAAATACTTAAAAATGAGTAGAAATATAAATAAAACAATAACTTAATGGAGTTCAATGTAATTATAATTCATTAAAATTGCTTCGATTAGTAGAGAGATTAAAACCTTTGGTGGGGTGGGGGGGGGGGGGGGGGGGTCTCGGGCTTTACTCGAGTGTTTGGGTTGCCGTGGTTGACCTTGGCAATTTGGAGTGGTCTTATGCTGAGGCCGAGGGCGCAGATGCAAGTGCGGGTAGACATCCAGCATTTCTTCTAGCGGCAAAATTTATGGTGCGTTCCATTAGAGAGGAATTGGGCCCATAGGCGTACGGGACTGGGGGGGGGGGGGGCAATTGCCCCCCAGCAAAATTCTAGGGGGCGGATTTTTGCTTATACAGTATTTTTTTAATCCTCTTATGCCCTAGGTGCTAAAGAACAATTAATACTGATAAGTACTGTAAGATTGTAAATTCACTAGGTCTATTACAAATTAAACAAAAAACGTAATAATTAAGAAATTGCCCATATTAATGTACAGTAGGCCTATCTATACAGTCAGACAGTTGAATAATTTAACTAGAAAATTCATTGTCGAATTACAAATACAGGTATTCAAATGAAAAAATTAACACTGATATGTAGAAAGAAATCCACTACTGCACTAGGCCCATTGCAATTACAAAATAAACGACAGTAATAAACGACGTATTTTAAGAAATTGACCATAATAATGTCTTGTCCTAAGAAATTTCCTGGAATTTCGGACATTACCATTGGCGGCCCTTCGGTCCAATCCACCAATAGCAAGGATCCAAAATTCCACAAAATGTCTTAGGTAGTCTCACAAAATGCCTCATCACTTAGGGTTACTAATTTGGGTTTGGTACCGTGGCTTATTCCGGCCCATTTTAAAACTAAACTTTAAAAAAGTCTAGTTTTTTTTTAATGAATATGTATTCATTATATAACAAAATTTATTAATATAATTAATTTGTTATTGATATAAATTCAATAGGTAATTACTATTTCGCTGAGCGTTTAAAACTCTACATATTAGTAGGTCTACAAACAATTTAATGCACAAATTTAGTTCCAAATCTTCGTTATTACAATAATAGTAAGTTAATGACGACATAATAATGTCCTTGCTTTCTTATTCAGTAACACGTTTGCAAAACGTTACCTTAATTCCCTTTTAAAACTTCTTCGGAGGTGGATCTGTTTTATAATTATTATTTAAACACGTTTTCTAGAAAGCTAATCATCTTCTATATCCGCTTTTTCATCTTCCATCTTCCGCTTCGTCTAGTTTTGAAATAAGTCGCCTTATTTTAAAACTAAACTTTTAAAAAAGTTGAGTTTTAAAATAAGTCAAGACTAATTTTTAAAAGTTTAGTTTTAAAATAATTTTAAAACTAAACTTTCTGCTATGGTACTTTGAGCTTAAGAGCTATACTGACCGGTACTTACTGCAGTACCGTAAGCCTATCGCCGGATCCTATTCCTACTGGGTGGTCCTACTGTCTTGTTCTGAACCAGGGCAGGGCATACTGAATCTGGGCCTTGCTTAACACATAGAAGTCAAGCCCTGACCAATTTGCGTAACCAAATATTCTAAGAAGTTGATGAAATTAACGGAAACGCAGCATGTACTGGTACTGGTAGCAGTATATCCTGTAGTACATGTAGTCCAACGTTTACTGAAGCTTCTACAAGCTCAATCTTTAGTGAAAGCCCAGTCATGTTTCATTGTCATGGGAATACACCTACTGTCTGACACTTTAGGCGTGATGGTACTAGTATCAGCAGTACCAACAGGAGAAATTCCATTAGGTGAACAATGTTACGATATATATTTCGGTATGAAAACGTAACAGAAAACACTCTTTCCAACTCATTATCTCTAGCGAAATTCTACCCTCGCTTGTTGAGTTATCTGTACTGTATGTATTCTGTCCAAGTGGTTGAGTATTACATGCGTTGGAAAGTTTTTTCCAGCTAGTATGCCAACAAGTGGAAAATTCAAAATTCGAAGGCAGAATACCTGAATGTCGCTAGAGAAAATGAGTGGGAAAGAATGTTTTCCGTTACGTTTTTACAGTATATCGAAATATTGTTTTTTTTTTTAAAGTATCACGGTCAGCATTAACACTAAATCCTTGGATTTCATCCCTGTCCCGGTCCTACGAATTACCACAAAACACCCCAAAAGACATCAAAAAACCCCAATATAGTTCAAAAATACCCAAAAAAGCTGTCACCTATGTTCCGTTCCCTTACCAGCTTACAGTTAAAACCGTAAGTTAGTTTTATTGTGGGGTATTTTGGGTAATTCGTAGGAATCAAATCTCCCAAAAAAACGTAGCTTCAGCCTCCTCACTAAAATTGTGGATCACGTCCAGATCTTCAAGAAGTTACTATTACTGTTTCAATTTCTCAAATACAGATTTTGTGATATAATCACTCAATTTTAATTTGTGTCTCTTACTGTAAATATCTGTAACGCCTTTTTACACATTGTACAGTAGCCTACACCCTGTCAGCCTGTCTGTACCTGTATGGCAGGGGTCGAAACTCCCTGCCGTTCCATCCAGGAATAAACAATTTAGTTTAATTTTCTTAATGTGTGAGCTGAAGGCTGGAAAATTAGTTATAACAAGTAAACGATTAGTGAAAGAAAGTCGTTTTTAACAAATTTTTTACATTTCTTAACAAATTTCTGGAAAATTAGTGAAACAATGTTAGATTAATCTCTCATTTTGTATAATACTACAGTAGTGAGAAAAAGGAGATTTTTCAAAAAAATAATTTCTTCAATTTATTTTTAATTGGATTATTCATCATTTAAAACACCATTTTATTACTATACAGTATTGGGAGGGGGGGGGGGGTGCTCATTCTCATAGATGGGGGCTTAGTTGACCAGAAAATACACCAATCCCATATGGACCAACCATACAGATTATGTTTTATTGATTGCCTTTTATAAGTGACATTAGTAAGAAAAGAACCTCTGTAAGTTCTGCCGGCACCAATTAAATCGTCCAATTGTTTCATGACCAATTTTTTTGAATAGTTTAATACCACACAAGCCAAGCGATAAACACTCAATGAATTCAAAAAATATATAACATCAATAATATTAAATGTTTTGCCAAATATAAGCCAAATTAGCCCCAATTAAAGGGTAAGTGACAGAATTCCTGTTTGATAGTGTACTGTACACTGTGCCTAGTAGTTACTGAAAGTCAAACCAATAGAGCAGAAGAAGTTGTGTCGCTATACTGTATAGCATTCCATGCTGTGCTCTTGCTGCTGAGAAGATCAGAAGCCCGCATGGTACAAGACAAAACCCAGCTCTACCCTTCAACCCTGTCGCTTAAAGCTACTCACATCTGATCTACAGAAACGGCTAGGAACATTTAGAAGAAACTTATATCAATATTCTAGCAAGATCTTAAGATAGCCTACAAAGTTAAAACCGAAGAACCAACAAACGAAAACATTAACAAGGTTGAGAAAGCCAATAGTCCTGAAGAATGTGTTGGGAAATGGAAAAATCACTTCAGCAAGTTGCTTGGGCAGCCACCAAACATCGAGGTCAGCCCTACAATAAAAATATATGACAAGGCACTACCTATAGAAACAGGGGTCTTCCCACCTGCCGAACTCCAAAGAAGCATTAAAAAAAGCATGTCCAATAATAAAGCGAGTGGATTAGATGAAATCCCAGCGGAGGTATGGAAAACCGGAGTGCTAAACAGACCATTATTGAATGTTTGCAACCAGATGTTAAAATGGGTAAAGCCACCACCAATTTGGACTAACTAAAGCCTCTCCCCAAGAAAGGAGACCTCGGCATACCAACAAACTATCGTGGGATCTGTCTGCTTGTGGTAGCTGCCAAAATATACAATAAATGATTCTATATAGGATTAGGCCTCACATAGAGAAACTACTGCGTAAGAGCCAAAACGGATTTCGACCAAGTAGATCAACAATAGCTCAGATACTTGCACTACGGAGACTGATTGAAGGAATTAAGTCAAAGAATCTCCCCGCAGTCATTACTTTTGTGGACTTCAAGAAGGCATTCGACTCCATCCATAGAGGTAAAATGTTTGAAATCCTAAGAGCTTATGGAATATCAGAAGTAATTGTTGCTGGCATTGGATTGTTATATTGTGACACAGAAGCGCAGGTACTCTCACCAGATGGTGAAACTAAGTTTTTCTCAATCCTGGCTGGCGTACTGCAAGGTGACACATTAGCACCATTACTATTTGTAATTGTGCTGGATTACGCAATGAGGACGGCCACAAAGGGTGAAGATCTGGGATTTACACTTCAAGAACGCAGAAGTAGTAGATATCCGGCAACTACAATCACAGGCACCGACTGTGCAGATGACATCGCCCTGCTCTCTAATACGCTAGCAGATGCACAGCTTCTACTAAATAAAGTGGAGAGGGCTGCTAAGGAGGTTGGATTGCATATAAATGCTACCAAGACCGAATTCATGACCTTTAATGTTGATGGAAACTTGACAACCATTGATAATAATCAACTAAGGAAGGTCAATGACTTCCAGTACCTTGGATCATGGATAGAGAGTAGCAAAAAGGACATAGAAGTTAGGAAAGCAAAGGCTTGGGTAGCTCTATCAAAAATGGATACCATCTGGAAATCAGATCTCTCCAGGCACCTGAAGACTAAGTTCTTTCGAGCCACAGTGGAAAGTGTATTTTTATACGGGGGTGAGACCTGGACACTGACTAAATCACTTGAACAACGAATTGATGGTTGCTACACAAGACTACTAAGGGCAGCCTTATACATCAGCTGGAGACAACACATGACAGACGCCGAGCTTTATGGTACAATACCACCTGTATCAACCACCCTCCGTGAACGCCGATTAAGATTCAGTGGGCACTGCTGGCGAAGTAAAGACGAGGTCATATCAGATCTACTTCTCTGGCAACCAACTCATGGAAAGCGTAGCCGTGAACGATGAGCCATAACATATATAGATCAACTTGAAAGTGATACTGAACTTGGGAGAAACGAAATTGCGACAACTATGGAGAATCGGGAAGCCTGGACGGATCTCATTTCCACTGTCCAAGTTCGCTCGACCTAGTAGTAGTAGTACAAGAATACCGTGCAAGAATACCAGTGCGTATGACATGTGTTTTTGGAACTAAATTTCAAAAGAAATGTGTACGTATCACCGGTCAGAAATATACTAACTACCACCCCCCCCCCCCCCCCTCCCCCAACACCAGTGGCGCAAATCCCGGGGGGGGGGGTCTGGACGCCCCCCCCCCCCCCCCCCCCACTTTTTCAGTGGCGGATCCACAGGCTAAATTCGAAATAAATTTTTCGCAAGCTGAAACATGTTCTACTGAAATGATTTAAATATGATTTATAGTGCAAATACGATTCATTCTAAATTATATTAATCGTTCAAAAGATTATTTCCAGGGGCCGTGTTTGTACTCACACTAGATAGCGCAAACTTCACACTAATTTTAGTGAAATTTAGTGAGATATTGTCTGACTATTTGTGGCTAGTGAAAACCAAGAATGCGCCTATGGTGAAGAATGGGGACATGGCATATACGGTACGAATGTTTTGAGATTAATGTACAATTAGAA
Organism: Nemertoderma westbladi; assembly: GCA_032718475.1. Taxonomy (NCBI): domain Eukaryota; kingdom Metazoa; phylum Xenacoelomorpha; order Nemertodermatida; family Nemertodermatidae; genus Nemertoderma; species Nemertoderma westbladi. Next base: position 39,274 of record JAUCBJ010008508.1, on the reverse strand, counting down.
TTAATTATACAGTTATAATTAATACAATTATACATTTCTTATAGGAACTGTTCAAGGGGTCTTAAACTCGAATGATAAGTCAAATGCGTCTATTTTTAACGATGTGTTTGACGGACTAATCACAAACACATGCGTTCTTTTAAACCGGGTAGTGTACAAATTTTGGAATTACAGAATCACAGAGGGGGTAACCAAGCTGTTAGAATAGCTGTGGAAGATTTTCTGAAATAGTTGACCAGTGGAGGGAAGTATGTTTTATTTATTTCGTACATGAGTTATGTAGGTAGTTTGATGTTTGTATAGAGATTCAAAGTGATAATCGATAATGATTTATAGATAGGGTTGGACAAAGATCGGGTAAAGATTAAACAACGAAATATTTTTAATAATTTTTATTCGAAGATTATTAAGAGTGGAGAGGGGTGATTTTTTTACCATAAATTACATGTAGAACACCATATGACATACTGTAAGGATGAATTAAGGGAAAGTAAAGTTGAGAAAGAATATTTAGATGAGTTTTTGAAGATGTCGCTGTTAATAATCCCTGTGTAACTCCTTCGAACTCGGAGCCAAACACAACATGAAAATATGTCTCTAGGTCAATTTATATTAAGACTGCTCCTATTATGGATTATATTGTTGATATATATTGTTTGATATTACAGCTCTTACTGAAATTTGGCTCAAGGGGAGTGAAATGATGATTTGATTATAATTGAAATATGGCCCTTTGGTCACACCCTACAGTATACCACATCCCGAGAACCAAACTTCGAGGAGCTGGAGTAGCATTATTGTATTTGAAATGTCTTTGTATTAAAAACTGTGCAGAATGCTTTATACGGGAGTGACCCTAAACCCACTCCTACACCTACTCCGTAGGGTGGTGCGTTTTACAAAAAGTCAAGACTATGTCCACCAATTAATACTTGATATTGAGTTGACCGATTCCATACATCTTGTACAAAAACTACAGTGAACTAATCACTACTCTTTCATTTTGAAGGTGTCTGTATACGCTAAATCAATTCGTTGCAGTGATGTGTATATTTTTAATGATTTAAGAGAATTAGAAGTTACATTTTTAGTGTATTTGTCTATAAATCATCAAGGCACTCATGTTGACTTTTGCTGGACTTAACATTTTCTGCAATATCTCAAGAACTATTCGCACTGTGCTAGTTTTGATGGTGTCTGTCCCCACTAACTCTGTCATTGCGGTCTTTATACTTATAAAATAAATATCCCCTATACTGATTATAAATTGAATGAGATAGATTAATTTAAAAAAATAGCCGCCTATTATTTTTATTGAAAATATCTATGTGGTGTGGATGGCGGTGCCAGTGGCGCGGTGGGTTATATGTTTTTCCTTTTAATTGCGTTATATTTAGATTTTTTTTTCTTTTAACATTAAGCTGGCTATAAGAGGATTATGTGTTGGTATTTATAAAATGTGGCCCTGCCCCCTTCATAAATTCCTAGATCCGCCACTGGCAGTAGGAGAAATAAAATTTGTCCATCGCGAAAATTTAGAATGAGAGTCACTTGTGCCAAAGAGTAGGTTCTGGCCATGTGCCTGTGGTACTACTTCCCTTGGTCCCAAAATCAAAAATTTTTTATCTAACTAAGTTTGGACCCATTTCATGACATTTGATTGATGCATGCAAGAAGTTCTTTCTTGAGTCATTGATCTTTCATCAATGTGTTATATTATTATAAATTGCATTATGGTGCATTGCGATGGCTCAAAATTTTAACCCTCTTGGGATCCGTGATGTTAAAGACGAAATTCATCGAAATTTTTGTTGCCTTATTTTTTTACCATTTGGCAACTTTTGTGTAATGGTAGAACAATGAAATCGAAAAAAAAAAAGTAAAAAAATCACCACCCTCCGCTACTGTACAGTACTCCTACCACTAATACTAGGATCGGCATGCTGCATTGCAGATGCATTTTTAAGAATGCTGTGCTGGCTTGTCAACAAAATTGCACCGCCACAACTGACATACATGCCATGACATTTGCTAAATCATTCGCATCTGTCCTTTAAAATGCGTCTCAAGAAAGTCATGGGCTGTCCACAATGCTTATTCACTCTATGAGGCTGCCAAAGTACAATATTATGCACTGGCTGGTCCTCGTGGCGAAAGCAATGTCCTGCAAAGCAGAGGCGAATTTGTTCTAGTGTCAAGCTTGGGGGAACCAATGATACACCTCCAGTGTCTAGTGTCCAGTTCTAGTGTCTGGTTGGAGATGTGTGCATTGTACTTGACACAATGAAGCTGGCGTAACATTCTTGTGAATGTGCCATCCAGAGATTTGGTGTCCTCAGCCAGCAGTTAGAGCCCAGCATGGACTCCCATAGAGGAGTACTGGAACTTCTGCTGCTCTAAATAATCGAACCTTAAGTTTCCGAGTAATTCTCGGTGACTTCCAAATTCTGAAAGCCTATTCAAGGCAGCCCATGCCTTTCCCTTACGTATTCGAAGGTCCTCAACTGACTTCTGGATCCATGATCCCAGGTAACAGAAGTCATCCACATGCTCAAGCATACCATCCTTTGAGCTTATGCTCAGCCGATCAGAGACTTGCTTAGGACTTTCAAAGTTAACTGTCAAAATTTTGGTCTTTCTAGAGTTAATAAAAAGACCAACACTAGAAGCAGCCTGTTCTAATGAGCTGAGGAGCCGTTGGGCTCCCTCTAGTGATTCTGAGAGTACTCCTAAGTCATCAGTTAGGTACTTGGCAGGATTTCCTTGACTTCTGGAGCCAGTAGGTGGAGTTATCATCACCCCATCATCATTATGATGATCTAAGGACATGCGTAGAACATAGTCAACGACAATTATGAACAAGAATGGTGCAAGTGTGTCTCCCTGGAGGACGCCCCATAACACTTCAAATGGTTCTGTTCACCATCAACAGTTGACACAAATGTTGTCGAACCATCGTATACTGATCTGGTTGCTGCAATAATTTCATCAGGAATCCCATATAATGAAAGTATGCTGAACATACGTGAGCGGGAGACTGAATTAAAGGCCTTGAAGAAGTCAACAAAGATAACAGCCAGATGCCTGTCTTTCTTTTTTGCGAACTCTTCAATTATCCTTCTAAGTGCCAAAATGGGCTCCATGGTCCCACGACCTTTACGGAACCCATTTTGATTTCCACAGAGCAGTCTCTCAATGGGATCCCTGATGCGATATAATTGAATTCTTTTGTATAGCTTTGCAGCAATCGAGATCAATGAAATTCCCTGAAAAGAACCATAGAGTGTTAGGTTGCCTTTCTTGGGAACTGGCACCAACTTATTTGTTTTCATTTCTTGTGGGACTCTTGTTGTTCGATACATGTCTACTATGATGGGATAGATGAGCTTTAAACACTCAGGTATTTTAAAGACCTCAGGGGGTACACCATCTGGAACGATTGGGTCTTAATGCTCTTTGCAGCAGCCTTCACTTCTGCAAAGAAGATATCGCCAATGGGAATATCTGGGAGTACAGACTCAGACACTTTTACTTCTATAAAGTTATCAGGCAATACCCTGTCATTAGTAGTGTAGTCCTGTAGTCTGTTTGAGTTATAGAGGTCATTTCGGCACTTCTGAATTTTGTTGTCAGTCCAGGGGGCCCTTTTCCTGTTTCGAGGGTATACAGGAACTGTTTCTGCAGCAGCTAACTTAACTGCTTCTGTGAAGGCAGTATAGTCCTCGCAGTGATTTGCCACCTCAGAGGCAAGAACCTCATTCCTGTAACTTGGCTGTTGCAACAGAGAGGACCAGTCATGCCGCGGCAAGGCAGATTTCGTTGTTCTGCTAGCACGCAGACTAAGTCTTACCTTGGCCACAATAAGGCGTTGATCACTGGAGAAGGGTCGAAGTGTAAATGCATTACAGCCTTGTATAGAGCTCCTGTATTTCCTACGAAACAGAATATGGTCTATCTGGGACTTGTGACCACTGGGTCCACTAGGAGTCCATAGCTTAGCTTTCCAGTTCGCTTCTTGAACTGGGTTCCAACCGAAAACAATCCATTTCCAGAGATTCCAGACAGTACTCCTACACTTGGAGGGCCGGACACTTGTACCGTAAACCGGTAGTCCAATACATCTGAATGTTGATTATCAAGCTGTTGATTCTCATTTAAATTGGATTCTCTACAATATTCCTAACTCTCGTGTATTGTTTTGATTCCTTTAATCTCTCCTCTGTAACGTGCTTCTTTACTAACATGCCTGCAAGTAGCCCCCCTGTCGGAAATGTGTATTCATGGATTGAAAATTTATGTTGGGAAACCTGCAGAACTTTCGACGCAATAAAAATTCATCCCTCTCCAGGGGAAATTCGACGCAAATAACAGCTGATCACTCCCAATAATAAAACTGCAACCTGTTCTATTGACTTGTCTTGTCTCGTAACCTTATCATACCCTTGTTAAGTTAATATTTTGCAACAAACTGTTTCGTACCATACCTACTAATGAATTCATTATATTGCACTCACATATAACCTGTCCCAGTATGTCTCGGTTCTAAACGCTGAGAATGTTATCCGCACTTGCACCCCTTGGGGTAGACGGATGTGGTTGACGCAGTTCATATTATTGTCGTAGTTGGAAGGGTGATTATGTGATATTATTTCACCATTTAGATCTATATATTCATAATCGCATTCTGTGTAAATATAAAATAAAGAATATTAACTTTTTACTATAATGTTTTCTGTGGCAGATAATGATTTAATGAATCTAGCACAATATTATTTTACCACATAATTATATTCTTCAGACATAATTGTATGCTCGTTGCACGTGGCACATAATTTTGACCTTTAATGAACAAAATATTACGACTGATACTGAAATATAAACAAGCATTATGTAAAATCACTAAACATACAGTGAACAACTGTCTCAGTAAACAGAAGCCGCCCGTATAAATACGATTATTTATGTAGAACCGTCCAGCATGTACCCATCAATCATTGGTGCACAGTTATCCGAAAAATCTGCAGTGTTTGAAACCAATACCAGTGAAACATTTTGAACAAAGGCCGTACCGTATCCGCATCAAGAAAGCATACATAAACTGTTGACAACCACCCTAGGCCTATATTAAACCCGGAGGGGAGTTTTTGTTACATCTCTGAAACAAACGGAGTTAAGAATCTGTACTTTTTCAACCTTTCTTTAAAATATTTTGGCTTCATATTAATGAAAACTATTTTTAAACAGATCTGATATTTTTCACAATATTGCACAATTTTTGAAAATCCTACGGATTGTTCAAGTGGTTGTGATATTTTGTTTCTCGCATTATACGGCTTTATAGGGGTTCTGAATTAAGCAATGGAATAAATAAAAATGGCACTAGACATTTCATCATTTTTTGGCTGTGCGTAAAAAATTTATGGCTTGAACTGAACCAAATTTAAAAAACAATCTAACTGACATAAAAACAATTCAACACAAAAATTTATCAATTGATTGTGTCATCTTGTTTATTAGTGTACAGTAATCCTACAAGGATTACTGAATTCAACGGGATATATAATAATTGCACTAGAAATCTCAAACTTGTATTTCGTGCCAACGAATGAAATAAATTAAAAAAATATCTATTGAAATGCATGAAATAAAATGCATCAAATTTATCAAATGATTGTATCGTCTTGTTTCTTGTAATTTATTATTCGAGATTTGGCTGAATGAGTGGTTTCATAATATTATAACTTTTTGTTGGGCCCCGTGTCCCTCCGAGAGGGCCTCTGAGGGATCGGTGGAGGTCATCAGTTCGATCCCAACTGGACCTCATTGCCAAATCGTTTCTTTGTGACGGTCCTGAATTCAAAGGAATAAATAAAAAAATCTATCTATAAACGGCCTGATGCATTGCAGCTGCCTGCTCATTGAGAAGATATGATGGTTTAAAAAATTTATTTATTACATTTAATTTATTTAAGAATATGCCGGCTGGTCGACAAATTAACGCGGCCACAAATCCCTATCCCCCATGACTTTCGCAAGATTACCCGCATCTTCAAGGCCTTTGTCTCTTAATCCTATTAGTACCGGAGTATAACATGTTGTGACCTCCTCCCCACCATCCTTCTAAAATCAAATCTACAAATTTTATTTGTCTAATCTGAATCAGATTGAAAATCATGAATGATAAAAATGGTCCAATCGTGGTGGCGCCAGGGTTCCGGTGTCCAGATGTTATGGTATTGGCGACATGATGGTGGTGGCGCCAGGGTTCCGGTGTCCAGATGTTATGGAATTGGCGACATGATGGTGGTGGTGCCAGGGTTCTGGTGTCCAGATGTTATGGAATTGGCGACATGATGGTGGTGGTGCCAGGGTTCTGGTGTCCAGATGTTATGGAATTGGCGACATGATGGTGGTGGCGCCAGGGTTCCGGTGTCCAGATGTTATGGAATTGGCGACATAATGGTGGTGGTGCCAGGGTTCTGGTGTCCAGATGTGATTGTATTGGCGATTACCCAATCAATGAATAAATAATCAAATTAGTTACATCGGTATACAAAAACTTTATAGTCAATATTAATTTAAATGTATTTAGAAATATATATGTCGTATGTGGCACTCATATGTCGCACGTCCTGTAGCCTCTATACTACTAGACGCGGAAACTCAGAAGAAAAACAAGTACCATGATGCATGTGCTCTCCGTCAAGCAGATTTCACCCCGCTGGTTGCTACAGTGGACGGTGTACTCGCCCCTGAGTACTCAATGACGGTGAGGAGGCTATCAGAGAGACTGGCTACTAAATGGGCGAAGCCATATAGCTGTATCATGGGGTGGGCGAGCGCGCGGCTTTCGTTTTGTATCCTAAGGGCGACGTTTGTCTGCTTCAGGGCATCACGCACCAAGTGGAGGTGTGTGGGAGTTGAGGATGGTGTTGCGATTCGTTTGGGTATCTAAGAAGACCCCGATGAGTGCTGACGAGACAGCATAGTAACTGTAGAGAACGACTACCATGTAACACATGTAACAATCCCATATAACACAACATAACTTATTTGTAGTGATATACCGTCTGAATTGCTTTTCTGTATTAATAAATAATAGTTAATTATAATGTATTAAGAGAGACGAATATGCAATAGAACTTTATAGTAGAGTCAATCTTTTTGGAGTTTTGGATTCTATATTACCTTATAAATGACCAAAAAAAAGTATATAAAATTTATTTTGAGGATCATATGTTTATTGTTTATTCATGGAAATTCTGCGTAAATTTGCATAACACAAGCCAAACAAAAGGTACAGTAGGGAAAAGTAAGTAGCAAATTGGTGATGTTCCAGAATAATTTAATTAATTTCACAATAAACTGTGATTCAATGGGAAATTAGTAATATTTACACTGGCGTGTTACACATTAATTGCTATATCTCGAAAACTAGAAGTCGCATCAAATTTTTAAATATATCAAAAACTTCACGTTATATTAAGTAAACCTTTGTAGAAAAATTATACAATTCCACTGCCACTGCAGGTAAATTTCATAATTTCCATTAATGTTAGGGAAGATTTTTCACATAATTAAATTGTGATTGCTCTATTGATTTTAGGTGTAATTTATTTATTTGTTTTAGTTTGAAAACCACAAATTGTTTATCATATAGCAAATAAATTTTTTGGGGATAAGGGTTTTTGAGGTCGAGAAATCCGATGGGCGAGGTTACATCCACCTGTTTAGTAGAGAAGTTGTGTAAATAAGGTCCTTATATTGTACCAGCAAAATTGGTAATTAAAAATTAATAAATTAAAGACAAATTTCCGTTGCTCTGGAAACTAAATTGGTAACTATATAGAAGTGCATACTTCTGTCAATCGATAGTCAATAGAGTAAAGTTTATCTGTACCAAATTTGGAGAAAATCCCACCAATAGAGACACCTTGTTGCTATGTAAAATCCATGTTGCTAAGGAAAGAAACAGGAAATTGAAGGTGATCCGCATAATATATTTTTATAGACTTTTTTGGGGGCATTAACAAGGCAATGTAGAATTAAAAAAACTGGTTTGGATGAATTGCGAATTTGTTATGGGTTGACCCCCTTTTTCGGCTAGATTGACTCGCCTATTATATTTTCTATTATATTTATGTTCTACAATAGTATATAATATTTTTCCATTGTTTTAGAACTCTTCAACCTTTCCGTAGTAACGATGATTAATCTTTTAAAAATGTAGTGCCATACGGAACTCTAGCCGAAATGTATGCTCAGTTAAGGCGAAATATAAAAACGGCCTTCAAAATAAATTCTAGCAATTGCAGCCATGTCCTACTATATACTGTATACGGCCTGATATGCTGCCTTAGAGGCCATTCAAAAAGAGGGGAGAATTCTATAAATTTTCATTTGCTGCAATTTGGATTTAATTTATTATTTAATAATTATTTAATATAATAAAACAGCCTCGCGCAGGTGCAGAACCATGAAACTTTTGAACGCTCATATCTCAGCTATTTCCCAACCAAATTCAAATATTTTTACATTTTTGGAATCCTTGCATGGTTAGCTTTCTATTTCGACCAACAAATCACGATAAGGTTCATGAATAACTGCAGTGTAACTGGTAAAATATCACCGGAGACACCTTTTTCAGACGCTTGTAGCTAAAGATTGAAAGCAAAAATAAAAATTCTGGCTCACCCACGGAGGAGGAGGGTGGTGAAATTATCTATGTTTCAAATTTCATGCAATCTAATTAAGATTTGTAGAAAAATTTGGGAGAGGGGGGGCCAGGTTCCTGAATAACGACACTATATTCCAGGACATGGTGTAACAGATATAACAACTTCGCCCGGGCAAATATTCACCAGCCCCCAATATTCGCCTACAAGACCACACGAAGCGCGTAGGCATGACGTGGGAGTCTTATTAATGCAAATCGGATATTCAATATCTCGTCTCGACGAATTAATAATGCAATTATTGCAATTGCAAAAAAGCAAACATCATATAAAGTTTTTCTCCAAGTTAAACTTATTTAAAAGACATTGAAATTTTAATACCGTAATTAAAAAGTATTAACAAATATGCTTACCATAAAGTTTATAATTTAACTGAAATCCCGTTCTTTTGATGCTTGAATCGGTGGCAAATATTAGTGTCAATGCATTTAGAGATGATGTAATGGGTTCAGGTGTGTTACTTCCATGGAGAATATGAATTAGAGTATAGCTGGAGTCTGGTCCATCATAAACCTGAATACAAAACCTATACAATAATAGCAGCCCTATTTCGATCAAATTGTTATGAATAACAATATGCAGTAGCTGGAGAGTCATTCAATTATAAATTCATATATTATAATATAATATTGTCACGGTAACCAGCTAGGACTTAGAGTGTTCAGGCGACTGGGTACCGAGCGGGGTGTTACAGTTCTAGGGTTAGAGCTAGTTGTATGCTCCTACTGTACATGGTACTACTCTGTATCATCCTACTGTACATGATCCTAATCTGTATGCTCCTACTGTACATGACCCTAATCTGTATCATCCTACTGTACATGATCCTAATCTGTATGCTCCTACTGTACATGACCCTACTCTGTATGATCCTACTGTACATAATCCTACTCTGTATGCTCCTACTGTACATGACCCTAATCTGTATGCTCCTACTGTACATGATCCTAATCTGTATCATCCTACTGTACATGATCCTAATCTGTATGCTCCTACTGTACATGACCCTACTCTGTATGATCCTACTGTACATAATCCTACTCTGTATGCTCCTACTGTACATGACCCTAATCTGTATGCTCCTACTGTACATGACCCTACTCTGTATGATCCTACTGTACATAATCCTACTCTGTATGATCCTACTGTACATAATCCTACTCTGTATGATCCTACTGTACATGATCCTAATCTGTATGCTCCTACTGTACATGACCCTACTCTGTATGATCCTACTGTACATAATCCTACTCTGTATGCTCCTACTGTACATGACCCTACTCTGTATGCTCCTACTCTACATGATCCTACTCTGTATGCTCCTACTGTACATGACCCTAATCTGTATGCTCCTACTGTACATGACCCTACTCTGTATGATCCTACTGTACATAATCCTACTCTGTATGATCCTACTGTACATAATCCTACTCTGTATGATCCTACTGTACATGATCCTAATCTGTATGCTCCTACTGTACATGACCCTACTCTGTATGATCCTACTGTACATAATCCTACTCTGTATGCTCCTACTGTACATGACCCTACTCTGTATGCTCCTACTCTACATGATCCTACTCTGTATGCTCCTACTGTACATGATCCTAATCTGTATGCTCCTACTGTACATGACCCTACTCTGTATGCTCCTACTGTACATGATACTACTCTGTATGCTCCTACTGCACATGATCCTAATCTGTATGCTCCTACTGTACATGACCCTACTCTGTATGATCCTACTGTACATAATCCTACTCTGTATGCTCCTACTGTACATGATCCTACTCTGTATGCTCCTACTCTACATGACCCTACTCTGTATGCTCCTACTGTACATGATCCTAATCTGTATCATCCTACTGTACATGATCCTAATCTGTATGGCTCCTACTGTTCATGACCCTACTCTGTATGATCCTACTCTACATAATCCTACTCTGTATGCTCCTACTGTACATGATCCCACTCTGTATGCTCCTACTCTACATGACCCTACTCTGTATGCTCCTACTGTACATGATCCTAATCTGTATCATCCTACTGTACATGATCCTAATCTGTATGGCTCCTACTGCACATGATCCTAATCTGTATGCTCCTACTGTACATGACCCTACTCTGTATGATCCTACTGTACATAATCCTACTCTGTATGCTCCTACTGTACATGATCCTACTCTGTATGCTCCTACTCTACATGACCCTACTCTGTATGCTCCTACTGTACATAATCCTACTCTGTATGCTCCTACTGTACATAATCCTACTCTGTATGGCTCCTACTGTACATGACCCTACTCTGTATGATCCTACTGTACATGACCCTACTCTGTATGCTCCTACTGTACATGACCCTAATCTGTATGCTCCTACTGTACATGACCCTAATCTGTATGCTCCTACTGTACATGACCCTAATCTGTATGCTCCTACTGTACATGACCCTACTCTGTATGATCCTACTGTACATAATCATACTCTGTATGCTCCTACTGTACATAATCCTACTCTGTATGGCTCCTACTGTACATAATCCTACTCTGTATGCTCCTACTGTACATAATCCTACTCTGTATGGCTCCTACTGTACATGACCCTACTCTGTATGATCCTACTGTACATGACCCTACTCTGTATGCTCCTACTGTACATAATCCTACTCTGTATGCTCCTACTGTACATGACCCTACTCTGTATGCTCCTACTGTAAATGACCCTACTCTGTATGCTCCTACTCTGTATGCTCCTACTCTGTATGATCCTACCGTACATAATCCTACTCTGTATGCTCCTACTGTACATAATCCTACTCTGTATGGCTCCTAATGTACATGACCCTACTCTGTATGATCCTACTGTATATAATCCTACTCTGTATGCTCCTACTCTACATGATCCTACTCTATATGACCCTATTCTGTATGCTCCTACTGTACATGACCCTACTCTGTATGATCTTACTGTACATAATCCTACTCTGTATGCTCCTACTGTACATAATCCTACTCTGTATGGCTCCTACTGTACATGACCCTACTCTGTATGATCTTACTGTACATAATCCTACTCTGTATGCTCCTACTGTACATAATCCTACTCTGTATGTTCCTACTGTAAATGACCCTACTCTGTATGCTCCTACTCTGTATGCTCCTACTCTGTATGATCCTACCGTACATAATCCTACTCTGTATGCTCCTACTGTACATAATCCTACTCTGTATGGCTCCTAATGTACATGACCCTACTCTGTATGATCCTACTGTATATAATCCTACTCTGTATGCTCCTACTCTACATGATCCTACTCTATATGACCCTATTCTGTATGCTCCTACTGTACATGACCCTACTCTGTATGATCTTACTGTACATAATCCTACTCTGTATGCTCCTACTGTACATAATCCTACTCTGTATGGCTCCTACTGTACATGACCCTACTCTGTATGATCCTACTGTACATAATCCTACTCTGTATGATCCTACTGTACATAATCCTACTCTGTATGATCCTACTGTACATAATCCTACTCTGTATGCTCCTACTGTACATGACCCTACTCTGTATGATCCTACTGTACATAACCCTACTCTGTATGCTCCTACTGTACATAATCCTACTCTCTATGGCTCCTACTGTACATGACCCTACTCTGTATGGCTCCTACTGTACATGACCCTACTCTGTATGATCCTACTGTACATAATCCTACTCTGTATGCTCCTACTCTACATGATCCTACTCTATATGACCCTACTCTGTATGCTCCTACTGTACATGACCCTACTCTGTATGGCTCCTACTGTACATGACCCTACTCTGTATGGCTCCTACTGTACATGACCCTACTCTGTATGGCTCCTACTGTACATGACCCTACTCTGTATGCTCCTACTGTACATGACCCTACTCTGTATGGCTCCTACTGTACATTACCCTACTCTGTATGCTCCTACTGTACATGATCCTAATCTGTATGGCTCCTACTGTACATGACCCTACTCTGTATGCCCCTACTGTAGATGACCCTACTCTGTATAGCTCCTACTGTACATGACCCTACTCTGTATGGCTCCTACTGTACATGACCCTACTCTGTATGCCCCTACTGTACATGACCCTACTCTGTATGGCTCCTACTGTACATGACCCTACTCTGTATGGCTCCTACTGTACATGACCCTACTCTGTATGCTCCTACTGTACATGACCCTACTCTGTATGGCTCGTACTGTACATGACCCTTCTCTGTATGCTCCTACTGTACATGATCCTAATCTGTATGGCTCCTACTGTACATGATCCTACTCTGTATGCTCCTACAGTACATGACCCTACTCTGTATGATCCTACTGTACATAATCCTAATCTGTATGCTCCTACTGTACATGATCCTACTCTGTATGCTCCTACTGTACATGACCCTACTCTGTATGCTCCTACTGTACATAATCCTACTCTGTATGCTCCTACTCTACATGATCCTACTCTATATGACCCTACTCTGTATGCTCCTACTGTACATGACCCTACTCTGTATGCTCCTACTGTACATGACCCTACTCTGTATGGCTCCTACTGTACATGACCCTACTCTGTATGCTCCTACTGTACATGATCCTAATCTGTATGGCTCCTACTGTACATGATCCTACTCTGTATGCTCCTACTGTACATGATCCTACTCTGTATGCTCCTACTGTACATGACCCTACTCTGTATGATCCTACTGTACATAATCCTACTCTGTATGCTCCTACTGTACATGATCCTACTCTGTATGCTCCTACTGTACATCACCCTACTCTGTATGATCCTACTGTACATAATCCTAATCTGTATGCTCCTACTGTACATGATCCTAATCTGTATGGCTCCTACTGTACATGATCCTACTCTGTATGCTCCTACTGTACATGATCCTACTCTGTATGCTCCTACTGTACATGACCCTACTCTGTATGATCCTACTGTACATAATCCTACTCTGTATGATCCTACTGTACATAATCCTACTCTGTATGATCCTACTGTACATAATCCTACTCTGTATGATCCTACTGTACATAATCCTACTCTGTATGCTCCTACTCTGTATGATCCTACTGTACATAATCCTACTCTGTATGATCCTACTGTACATAATCCTACTCTGTATGCTCCTACTGTACATAATCCTACTCTGTATGATCCTACTGTACATAATCCTACTCTGTATGCTCCTACTGTACATGACCCTACTCTGTATGATCCTACTGTACATAATCCTACTCTGTATGATCCTACTGTACATAATCCTACTCTGTATGATCCTACTGTACATAATCCTACTCTGTATGCTCCTACTCTACATGATCCTACTCTATATGACCCTACTCTGTATGATCCTACTGTACATAATCCTACTCTGTATGATCCTACTGTACATAATCCTACTCTGTATGCTCCTACTGTACATGACCCTACTCTGTATGCTCCTACTGTACATGACCCTACTCTGTATGATCCTACTGTACATAACCCTACTCTGTATGCTCCTACTGTACATAATCCTACTCTGTATGCTCCTACTGTACATGACCCTACTCTGTATGCTCCTACTGTACATGACCCTACTCTGTATGATCCTACTGTACATAACCCTACTCTGTATGCTCCTACTGTACATGACCCTACTCTGTATGATCCTACTGTACATAATCCTACTCTGTATGATCCTACTGTACATAATCCTACTCTGTATGCTCCTACTCTGTATGATCCTACTGTACATAATCCTACTCTGTATGATCCTACTGTACATAATCCTACTCTGTATGATCCTACTGTACATAACCCTACTCTGTATGCTCCTACTGTACATGACCCTACTCTGTATGATCCTACTGTACATAATCCTACTCTGTATGATCCTACTGTACATAATCCTACTCTGTATGATCCTACTGTACATAATCCTAATCTGTATGCTCCTACTGTACATAATCCTAATCTGTATGGCTCCTACTGTACATGATCCTACTCTGTATGCTCCTACTGTACATGATCCTACTCTGTATGCTCCTACTGTACATGACCCTACTCTGTATGATCCTACTGTACATAATCCTACTCTGTATGATCCTACTGTACATCACCCTACTCTGTATGATCCTACTGTACATAATCCTAATCTGTATGATCCTACTGTACATAATCCTACTCTGTATGTTCCTACTGTACATGACCCTACTCTGTATGATCCTACTGTACATAATCCTACTCTGTATGCTCCTACTCTGTATGATCCTACTGTACATAATCCTACTCTGTATGATCCTACTGTACATGATCCTACTCTGTATGATCCTACTGTACATAATCCTACTCTGTATGATCCTACTGTACATAATCCTACTCTGTATGTTCCTACTGTACATAACCCTACTCTGTATGATCCTACTGTACATAATCCTACTCTGTATGCTCCTACTCTGTATGATCCTACTGTACATAATCCTACTCTGTATGATCCTACTGTACATGATCCTACTCTGTATGATCCTACTGTACATAATCCTACTCTGTATGCTCCTACTGTACATGACCCTACTCTGTATGATCCTACTGTACATAATCCTACTCTGTATGATCCTACTGTACATAATCCTACTCTGTATGCTCCTACTCTGTATGATCCTACTGTACATAATCCTACTCTGTATGATCCTACTGTACATAATCCTACTCTGTATGATCCTACTGTACATAACCCTACTCTGTATGCTCCTACTGTACATGACCCTACTCTGTATGATCCTACTGTACATAATCCTACTCTGTATGATCCTACTGTACATAATCCTACTCTGTATGATCCTACTGTACATAATCCTAATCTGTATGCTCCTACTGTACATAATCCTAATCTGTATGGCTCCTACTGTACATGATCCTACTCTGTATGCTCCTACTGTACATGATCCTACTCTGTATGCTCCTACTGTACATGACCCTACTCTGTATGATCCTACTGTACATAATCCTACTCTGTATGATCCTACTGTACATCACCCTACTCTGTATGATCCTACTGTACATAATCCTAATCTGTATGATCCTACTGTACATAATCCTACTCTGTATGTTCCTACTGTACATGACCCTACTCTGTATGATCCTACTGTACATAATCCTACTCTGTATGCTCCTACTCTGTATGATCCTACTGTACATAATCCTACTCTGTATGATCCTACTGTACATGATCCTACTCTGTATGATCCTACTGTACATAATCCTACTCTGTATGATCCTACTGTACATAATCCTACTCTGTATGTTCCTACTGTACATAACCCTACTCTGTATGATCCTACTGTACATAATCCTACTCTGTATGCTCCTACTCTGTATGATCCTACTGTACATAATCCTACTCTGTATGATCCTACTGTACATGATCCTACTCTGTATGATCCTACTGTACATAATCCTACTCTGTATGCTCCTACTGTACATGACCCTACTCTGTATGATCCTACTGTACATAATCCTACTCTGTATGATCCTACTGTACATAATCCTACTCTGTATGCTCCTACTCTGTATGATCCTACTGTACATAATCCTACTCTGTATGATCCTACTGTACATAATCCTACTCTGTATGCTCCTACTGTACATAATCCTACTCTGTATGCATCCTACTGTACATGACCCTACTCTGTATGATCCTACTGTACATAATCCTACTCTGTATGATCCTACTGTACATAATCCTACTCTGTATGCTCCTACTGTACATAATCCTACTCTGTATGCTCCTACTGTACATAATCCTACTCTGTATGATCCTACTGTACATAATCCTACTCTGTATGCTCCTACTGTACATGACCCTACTCTGTATGATCCTACTGTACATAATCCTACTCTGTATGATCCTACTGTACATAATCCTACTCTGTATGATCCTACTGTACATAATCCTACTCTGTATGCTCCTACTGTACATAATCCTACTCTGTATGCTCCTACTGTACATGACCCTACTCTGTATGATCCTACTGTACATAATCCTACTCTGTATGATCCTACTGTACATAATCCTACTCTGTATGATCCTACTGTACATAATCCTACTCTGTATGCTCCTACTGTACATGACCCTACTCTGTATGATCCTACTGTACATAATCCTACTCTGTATGATCCTACTGTACATAATCCTACTCTGTATGTTCCTACTGTACATGACCCTACTCTGTATGCTCCTACTGTACATGACCCTACTCTGTATGCTCCTACTCTATATGATCCTACTGTACATGACCCTACTCTGTATGCTCCTACTGTACATAATCCTACTCTGTATGATCCTACTGTACATAATCCTACTCTGTATAATCCTACTGTACATAATCCTACTCTGTATGATCCTACTGTACATAATCCTACTCTGTATGCTCCTACTGTACATGACCCTACTCTGTATGATCCTACTGTACATAATCCTACTCTGTAGGATCCTACTGTACATAATCCTACTCCGTATGTTCCTACTGTACATGACCCTACTCTGTATGCTCCTACTGTACATGACCCTACTCTGTATGCTCCTACTGTACATGACCCTACTCTGTATGCTCCTACTGTACATGACCCTACTCTGTATGCTCCTACTGTACATGATACTACTCTGTATGATCCTACTGTACATAATCCTACTCTGTATGATCCTACTGTACATAATCCTACTCTGTATGATCCTACTGTACATAATCCTACTCTGTATGTTCCTACTGTACATGACCCTACTCTGTATGATCCTACTGTACATAATCCTACTCTGTATGCTCCTACTCTGTAGGATCCTACTGTACATAATCCTACTCTGTATGCTCCTACTCTGTAGGATCCTACTGTACATAATCCTACTCTGTATGCTCCTACTGTACAAAATCCTACTCTGTATGTTCCTACTGTACATGACCCTACTCTGTATGCTCCTACTGTACATGACCCTACTCTGTATGCTCCTACTGTACATGACCCTACTCTGTATGCTCCTACTGTACATGACCCTACTCTGTATGCTCCTACTGTACATAATCCTACTCTGTATGATCCTACTGTACATAATCCTACTCTGTATGATCCTACTGTACATAATCCTACTCTGTATGATCCTACTGTACATAATCCTACTCTGTATGTTCCTACTGTACATGACCCTACTCTGTATGCTCCTACTGTACATGACCCTACTCTGTATGCTCCTACTGTACATAATCCTACTCTGTATGATCCTACTGTACATAATCCTACTCTGTATGTTCCTACTGTACATGACCCTACTCTGTATGCTCCTACTGTACATGACCCTACTCTGTATGCTCCTACTGTACATAATCCTACTCTGTATAATCCTACTGTACATAATCCTACGCTGTATGATCCTACTGTACATAATCCTACTCTGTATGTTCCTACTGTACATGACCCTACTCTGTATGCTCCTACTGTACATGACCCTACTCTGTATGGCTCCTACTGTACATGACCCTACTCTGTATGATCCTACTGTACATAATCCTACTCTGTATGATCCTACTGTACATAATCCTACTCTGTATGTTCCTACTGTACATGACCCTACTCTGTATGCTCCTACTGTACATGACCCTACTCTGTATGCTCCTACTGTACATGACCCTACTCTGTATGATCCTACTGTACATAATCCTACTCTGTATGCTCCTACTGTACATAATCCTACTCTGTATGATCCTACTGTACATAATCCTACTCTGTATAATCCTACTGTACATAATCCTACTCTGTATGCTCCTACTGTACATAATCCTACTCTGTATGATCCTACTGTACATGACCCTACTCTGTATGCTCCTACTGTACATAATCCTACTCTGTATGATCCTACTGTACATAATCCTAATCTGTATGCTCCTACTGTACATGACCCTACTCTGTATGATCCTACTGTATATGATCCTAATCTGTATGGCTCCTACTGTACATGATCCTAATCTGTATGGCTCCTACTGTACATGATCCTACTCTGTATGCTCCTACTGTACATGATCCTACTCTGTTTGCTCCTACTGTACATGACCCTACTCTGTATGATCCTACTGTATATGATCCTAATCTGTATGGCTCCTACTGTACATGATCCTAATCTGTATGGCTCCTACTGTACATAATCCTACTCTGTATGATCCTAATGTACATGATCCTACTCTGTATGATCCTACTGTACATAATCCTACTCTGTATGCTCCTACTCTACATGATCCTACTCTATATGACCCTACTCTGTATGATCCTACTGTACATAATCCTACTCTGTATGCTCCTACTCTGTATGATCCTACTGTACATGACCCTACTCTGTATGCTCCTACTGTACATAATCCTACTCTGTATGATCCTACTGTACATAATCCTAATCTGTATGCTCCTACTGTACATGACCCTACTCTGTATGATCCTACTGTATATGATCCTAATCTGTATGGCTCCTACTGTACATGATCCTAATCTGTATGGCTCCTACTGTACATGATCCTACTCTGTATGCTCCTACTGTACATGATCCTACTCTGTTTGCTCCTACTGTACATGACCCTACTCTGTATGATCCTACTGTATATGATCCTAATCTGTATGGCTCCTACTGTACATGATCCTAATCTGTATGGCTCCTACTGTACATAATCCTACTCTGTATGATCCTACTGTACATGATCCTACTCTGTATGATCCTACTGTACATAATCCTACTCTGTATGCTCCTACTCTACATGATCCTACTCTATATGACCCTACTCTGTATGATCCTACTGTACATAATCCTACTCTGTATGATCCTACTGTACATAATCCTACTCTGTATGATCCTACTGTACATAATCCTACTCTGTATGATCCTACTGTACATAATCCTACTCTGTATGATCCTACTGTACATAATCCTACTCTGTATGCTCCTACTCTACATGATCCTACTCTATATGATCCTAATCTGTACGGCTCCTACTGTACATGATCCTACTCTGTATGCTCCTACTGTACATGACCCTACTCTGTATGATCCTACTGTACATAATCCTACTCTGTATGGCTCCTACTGTACATGACCCTACTCTGTATGCTCCTACTGTACATGACCCTACTCTGTATGGCTCCTACTGTACATGACCCTACTCTGTATGCTCCTACTGTACATGACCCTACTCTGTATGATCCTACTGTACATAATCCTACTCTGTATGCTCCTACTCTATATGATCCTAATCTGTATGGCTCCTACTGTACATGATCCTACTCTGTATGCTCCTACTGTACATGATCCTACTCTGTATGCTCCTACTGTACATGACCCTACTCTGTATGATCCTACTGTACATAATCCTACTCTGTATGCTCCTACTCTACATGATCCTACTCTATATGATCCTAATCTGTATGGCTCCTACTGTACATGATCCTACTCTGTATGCTCCTACTGTACATGACCCTACTCTGTATGATCCTACTGTACATAATCCTACTCTGTATGCTCCTACTCTACATGATCCTACTCTATATGATCCTAATCTGTATGGCTCCTACTGTACATGATCCTACTCTGTATGCTCCTACTGTACATGATCCTAATCTACATGATCCTACTCTATATGATCCTAATCTGTATGGCTCCTACTGTACATGATCCTACTCTGTATGTTCCTACTGTACATGACCCTACTCTGTATGATCCTACTGTACATGATCCTACTCTAGTATGATCCTAATCTGTATGGCTACTACTGTACATGATCCTACTCTGTATGCTCCTACTGTACATGATCCTACTCTATATGATCCTAATCTGTATGGCTCCTACTGTACATGACCCTACTCTGTATGCTCCTACTGTACATGACCCTACTCTGTATGATCCTACTGTACATAATCCTACTCTGTATGCTCCTACTCTATATGATCCTAATCTGTATGGCTCCTACTGTACATGACCCTACTCTGTATGCTCCTACTGTACATAATCCTACTCTGTATGCTCCTACTCTACATGATCCTACTCTGTAAGCTCCTACTGTACATGACCCTACTCTGTATGATCCTACTGTACATAATCCTACTCTGTATGCTCCTACTCTACATGATCCTACTCTATATGATCCTAATCTGTATGGCTCCTACTGTACATGATCCTACTCTGTATGCTCCTACTGTACATGATCCTACTCTGTATGCTCCTACTGTACATGACCCTACTCTGTATGATCCTACTGTACATAATCCTACTCTGTATGCTCCTACTCTACATGATCCTACTCTATATGATCCTAATCTGTATGGCTCCTACTGTACATGATCCTACTCTGTATGCTCCTACTGTACATGACCCTACTCTGTATGATCCTACTGTACATAATCCTACTCTGTATGCTCCTACTCTATATGATCCTAATCTGTATGGCTCCTACTGTACATGACCCTACTCTGTATGCTCCTACTGTACATGATCCTACTCTGTATGCTCCTACTGTACATGACCCTACTCTGTATGATCCTACTGTACATAATCCTACTCTGTATGCTCCTACTCTACATGATCCTACTCTATATGATCCTAATCTGTATGGCTCCTACTGTACATGATCCTACTCTGTATGCTCCTACTGTACATGACCCTACTCTGTATGATCCTACTGTACATAATCCTACTCTGTATGCTCCTACTCTACATAATCCTACTCTATATGATCCTAATCTGTATGGCTCCTACTGTACATGATCCTACTCTGTATGCTCCTACTGTACATGATCCTAATCTACATGATCCTACTCTATATGATCCTAATCTGTATGGCTCCTACTGTACATGATCCTACTCTGTATGTTCCTACTGTACATGACCCTACTCTGTATGATCCTACTCTACATGATCCTACTCTATATGATCCTAATCTGTATGGCTACTACTGTACATAATCCTACTCTGTATAGCTCCTACTGTACATGATCCTACTCTGTATGCTCCTACTCTACATGATCCTAATCTACATGATCCTACTCTGTATGATCCTACTGTACATAATCCTACTCTGTATGCTCCTACTCTACATGATCCTACTCTATATGATCCTAATCTGTATGGCTCCTACTGTACATGATCCTACTCTGTATGCTCCTACTCTACATGATCCTAATCTACATGATCCTACTCTATATGATCCTAATCTGTATGGCTCCTACTGTACATGATCCTACTCTGTATGCTCCTACTGTACATGACCCTACTCTGTATGATCCTACTGTACATAATCCTACTCTGTATGCTCCTACTCTACATGATCCCTAGACTACTGTATGGCTCCTACTGTACATGACCCTACTCTGTATGCTCCTACTGTACATGATCCTACTCTGTATGCTCCTACTGTACATGATCCTACTCTGTATGCTCCTACTGTACATGACCCTACTCTGTATGATCCTACTGTACATAATCCTACTCTGTATGATCCTACTCTACATGATCCTACTCGATATGATCCTACTCTGTATGGCTCCTACTGTACATGACCCTACTCTGTATGATCCTACTGTACATGATCCTACTCTGTATGGCTCCTACTGAACATAATCCTACTCTGTATGATCCTACTGTACATGACCCTACTCTGTATGCTCCTACTGTATATGACCCTACTCTGTATGCTCCTACTGTACATGATCCTACTCTGTATGATCCTACTGTACATGACCCTACTCTGTATGCTCCTACTGTACATGACCCTACTCTGTATGCTCCTACTGTACATGACCCTACTCTGTATGGCTCCTACTGTACATGACCCTACTCTATATGATCCTACTGTACATGATCCTACTCTATATGATCCTAATCTGTATGGCTCCTACTGTACATGACCCTACTCTGTATGCTCCTACTGTACATGACCCTACTCTGTATGCTCCTACTGTACATGACCCTACTCTGTATGCTCCTACTGTACATGACCCTACTCTGTATGCTCCTACTGTACATGACCCTACTCTGTATGCTCCTACTGTACATGACCCTACTCTGTATGGCTCCTACTGTACATGACCCTACTCTGTATGCTCCTACTGTACATGACCCTACTCTGTATGCTCCTACTGTACATGACCCTACTC
Source organism: Nemertoderma westbladi (assembly GCA_032718475.1). NCBI lineage: Eukaryota > Metazoa > Xenacoelomorpha > Nemertodermatida > Nemertodermatidae > Nemertoderma > Nemertoderma westbladi. Next base: position 16,333 of record JAUCBJ010008508.1, on the reverse strand, counting down.
TGTATGCTCCTACTGTACATGACCCTACTCTGTATGCTCCTACTGTACATGACCCTACTCTGTATGCTCCTACTGTACATGACCCTACTCTGTATGCTCCTACTGTACATGACCCTACTCTACATGATCCTACTCTATATGATCCTAATCTGTATGGCTCCTACTGTACATGATCCTACTATGTATGCTCCTACTCTGTATGCTCCTACTGTACAGTACATGACCCTACTCTGTATGCTCCTACTGTACATGACCCTACTCTGTATGCTCCTACTGTACATGACCCTACTCTGTATGCTCCTACTGTACATGACCCTACTCTGTATGCTCCTACTGTACATGACCCTACTCTGTATGCTCCTACTGTACATGACCCTACTCTGTATGCTCCTACTCTGTATGTTCCTACTCTACATGATCCTACTCTATATGATCCCTTTACGATCCCACAGTATTGTGTATAATCTAAATAAATTTTTAAAATAGATCGATACTCTAAACTATATGTAATATATAGCATTACTGTGATCTGTAAACTAAATGTACTTACATACAAAAAGTCGTATCCTGTCTCTGTATTGAAAGCGTCAAAGTTTATCTTTATTCTGCGACGTGCCGGAAGCCTAATGTGATATTCACAGTTCAAGTTATTAAGATAGAGGCCAGGGTAGTTAAATGATTTAATTGTTCCGGTTAAATCAGATAACTCCTCTTCACCACAAAAAACTGCAAATTATAAATAAATGAGTCATAGAATCTGAATCAACGCAAATATGATGTAGGTCCAGTTATTGTAAACTTCGGAAGCCCATGTAAAACCATGTAAACCCATGTAAAACCATGTAAAACCATGTAAACCCATTAAATTATTGTTTTTGAAAAATTTATGGAGGCTTTTGTATGTTCGGACTATACTTTGCGCAACATATATTTTGAGATAATACTAAGAGTAGCAATTACAAAATCTAGAACATCCAAATTGTCATGTTTTACAAACTATCAAGCTACAAATTTAGATATAAAAAAAACTTTTTTTTTGTAAATTTTAATTCCATTGGGGGAATTGCTCCCCTCTCCTTAATTTATACTTTTGTAGTAATAGAGGCAAAGAATTTGCCACAATTTCCCATCGAAAAAATGTGAACTTACGGGATCTCTCACCAACATCGAGTTCTTCATCGTGCATGGCCGCGGATTCAACTCCGACGAAGAGTAGAACCACCCCGATCAGAGTAGCTATTCGTACGTCGTTCATATTCTTGAAAATTATAGTAAGTGGAACTAAGACCTGTACGGTACGTAAGTATGTAAGAATTTGTATATACAGTAACTACAGTAGTATATAATTAGTAGGCCTAGCATTAATACTAAACTCTTCCGGGGACTCTGGTATACAGATTACCCCACCGACCCGATATGTAAACAATCAGATGGATAGTCTATCTAGTCTAGTTGATAAAAACAAAACAGGAGAGGGGGTAACCAAAAACTAATGCGCAATTCACCTAAAATCAAAACTCCAAGCCAAATTATAATGTTTGAAAAATATTCTCAAACATTAAGGGCACGTGTATGTCAATACATTGGACTTAAGCTTTATGTACCTTTTCTGAGGAATTGGTTCAACAGAATGGCTTGAACATTTTATGGGAATTACTTTAGCGTGTGTCTCAAACATGGAACCAAAAAAAATATTAAAAAAGTAAATTTGGTTCACCAGAAACTTTGAAAATGAAAATGTCATCTTTAAAAATTGAAAAAAAAAACACGTACTGTATTGTGATGTAACTTTTGCAATTTCTAACCTACATGTCTAAAGGATCTAAGGTCTAAAGTCACCTATAAAGGATTAGTAGAAGAACATATACTGAAAATTGCATGCAATTTGGTCCAGTAGTTGCAGAGAAACAGCTCAATGAGTGAAAAATAAAACGAAAATAACATTCTGAGATAATGGCATTTTTGCAGTTTTCAAACCTACCCGTCATATCTTGTTTAATGGGGAGATAATTCAAATTATATTAAAAAATAAGGATGGATTACTTCGTAACTAAAATTTTCGACATGGGGTTTTCCAGGGTGGTGATTGCATTTCCGATGTCAGTTTTAACGTTTGACGAATTCCAGATTGTCAGTCTGTCTGTTTATCAGACAATCTGTCCATCTGTCATTCAAGAATTAAGGAAACATACTAACGAACTGAAATTTAGATTATGAGGGTTTTCCTGGTCAGTGATTTCATTGCCAATGTTAGTTTTAATCGTCTTACTTAAATCTTACTATCAGACTGTCAGTTTATCAGACAACCTGTCCGTCTGTCCGTCGAAATTTAGGAAAGGACAAGACCCCGCTAATATTTTAGGCTAATATTTAAAGGGGTATTCAATTTCTAATGTCGGTATTCAAATATGATGGCTTTGTATTGGTCTGTATACCTGTCTGTCTGTCCGTAAAAATGTAACAGATAGACAGACAGCCGGATAGACCATCTAAAAATCCTTTAAACCTTAAAACAGACATAAGAAATGGAATTATGGACTAGGAAAACCCCCATGACAGCATTTTCTGTTGTGTATTTCATTCTCAATTTTTGACTGACAGACAGACCAAAATAAAGACAGAGAGACAGGCCGACAGACAGATAAACATACAGGCAGACAGAAAGACAGACAATCTAGAATACATGAAACATTAAAACTGACATTAGAAATGAGGTCACTTAACAGGAAAAATTATATAGCGAAAATTGAACAATGCGTGTATTTCTTTAATTTTGTCAGACAAGACCGACTGCCTAGGCAGACAGACAGCTAACACGAGAACTAAAATAGATCGCGCTATGTCGTTTTAAGTTTTGAAATCGCCATTAAATTTTGATCCAGAATCCGGTTAAAAAAATTTTATTGCGAATTGCTAGATTGACTGCACTTAGGAAGGATGAGAGGCGATCTACTACTGCCTTGTGCCTAGAGGGGAGTAAACACCCGACGCCCCCTCGTTCAGCCCCATCCTGGTTCAGCGAGTGTGAATGAAGAAGGAGCAGTGAGCAAAGGATAGTGAGTGGCAGCCACAGACGCCGCCTCGTGATGGCATAAATCTTTGTCTGATAGTTCGCAGTAATACTGGTGGCCACGCCGAAGACCATGCGTGTTCTGTGTTCTAGGCGGAATACGACGGCGACTTCTGTTCACACTTCTCCGAACCAACTCGTTCAGTCGTTGTGCTTGAAACTGTGAAACTCGAATTTATACAACTGTCGATAATAGGGGAAAATGAGACCAGACATCCCCCCCATGTCTGGTCTCATTTTCCCCTATTATCGACAGTTGTATATATTCGAATGAAAATAATGTTTGCTACATACTGTATAGATTCTTAGGACTACAATATAACTTTTAACACATTCTTACCTCAAACATTCAACACACACCGAAATACAGTCGACTTGTGCCATCTTCTAACTGTTGCAGTACTTTTACGCTACAGTGCTATTATTTTTTCCCGACTCTCATTGGTTGAAAATGTTTTAAGTATTTTTATCTCATTGGCAGATCCAGTGGAGTGTGTTTTACTTGGCATATGATTGGCTTCCTTTAGAGCACTATACTGTACTTATAATTATTGCCTGATACGTTTATAGGAGTTATAAGTGTCCGTACTCCGAGATATATTCCCATAGCCAGACATATCTGGCCTTCGATTTAGTCTCTCGCTCACGTATCTTCAGCATACTTTCATTTTATGGGATTCCTGATGAAATTATTGCAACATCAGATCAGGATTGTGAAACGACATTTGTATCTACTGTTGAAGCTTGAAGGCGACACAGATCCATTCGAAGTGTTATGGGGAGTCCTCCAGGGTGATACCGATCCAGCCGATAACCTCAATGGTTGGAAGGCCCACTTTGAAAAGCTCCTCAATAATGACAGGGTATTGCCCGATAACTATATAAAGTAAAAGTGTCTGAGTCTGTACTCCCAGATATTCCCATTGGCGATATCTCCTTTGCAGAAGTGAAGGCTTCTGCAAAGAGCATTAAGAGCAATCGTGCCAGTAGAGCAAATAGTGTTCCCACTGAGGTCTTTAAAATACCTTACTGTTTAAAGCTCATCTATCCCATCATAGTAGACATGTACAGAGCAACAAGAGTCCCACAAGAAATGAAAACAAATAAGTTGGTGCCAGTTCCCAAGAAGGGCAACCTAACACTCTACGGTTCTTTTCGGGGAATCTCATTGATCTAGATTGCTGCAAATCTATACAATAGAATTCTTTTAAATCGCATCAGGGATCCCATTGAGAGACTGCTCCGTGGAAATCAGAATGGGTTCCGTAAAAGTCGTGGGACCATGGAGCCCATTTTGGCACTTAGAAAGATAATTGAAGAGTTATCAAAAAAGAAAGACAGGCATCTGGCTGTTATCTTTGTTGACTTCTTCAAGGCCTTTGATACAGTGTCTCGCTCACGTATGTTCAGCATACTTTCATTATATGGGATTCCTGATGAAATTATTGCAGCAATCAGATCAGTATACGATGGTTCGACAACATTTGTGTCTACTGTTGATGGTGACACAGAACCATTTGAAGTGTTATGGGGCGTCCTCCAGGGAGACACACTTGCGCCATTCTTGTTCATAATTGTGGTTGACTACGTTCTACGCATGTCCTTAGATCATTATAATGATGATGGGGTGATGGTAACTCCACCTACTGGCTCCAGAAGGGGAGGAAATCCTGCCAAGTACCTAACTGATCTAGACTTTGCTGATGACTTCGGAGTACTCTCAGAATCACTAGAGGGAGCCAAACGGCTCCTCAGCTCATTAGAACAGGCTGCTTCTAGTGTTGGTCTTTTTATTAACTCAAAAAAGACCAAAATTTTGACTGTTAACTTTGAACGTTAACGGATGACCATCAAAGGATGATAAGCTTGAGCATGTGGACGACTTATTTTACCTGTTATCATGGATCCGGAAGTCATGTGAGAACCTTCGAATGCGTAAGGGAAAGGTATGGGCAGCCTTGAAAAGGCTTTCCAGGATTTGGAATTCAGTCAGAATATAGAATATAGAATAAGTCGAAAACTAACCCTTATTAAACCCGGAGGGGGAGGGTAATTATAACCCCCACCCCCCCCCCCCGTGGGATTTTTGTTATAACTATGAAACATCTCCATCCAGACACTATATAATATTGGAGGTGTCTCATTGGTTCCCCCAAGCATGACACTTGAACCACGCCGCCTCCACTTTACAGGACATTGCTTTCGCCATGAGGACCAGCCTGTGCACAATCTTGTGCTTTGGCAGCCCCATGGAGAATCTAGTATGGTGAATAGCCCATGAATTCTTGAGACGCGTCTTAAAGGACACTGGCATGCGGATGATCTCGCGAAAGTCATGGTCAGTTAGATGTGGTGGAGCAAATTTCTTAATAAGACGGCATAGCATTCTTAATGCGCGCTGCATTGGGACATGCCAAATGCCAATTGTGGATTGCATGGTGATTGGTGGTGGGAAAAATATTTTTGTCAAGCCAGCTTAGCATCTCAACGTTTAGTTTCAATGCAGCAGGCCAACTATAATAGTAGTAGTAGTTCAGTTTGCTTCCGGATAGCACCAGCACTGGTTCAATTTATTTACGGACAGCACCGGCACGGGTTCAGTTTGCTTCCGGATAGCACCAGCACTGGTTCAATTTATTTACGGACAGCACCGGCACGGGTTCAGTTTGCTTCCGGATAGCACCAGCACTGGTTCAATTTATTTACGGACGGCACCAGCACTGGTTCAGTTTGCTCCCAGATTGCACCGGCACTGGTTCAGTTTGCTTCCGAATAGCACCAGCACTGGTTCAATTTATTTACGGACAGCACCAGCACTGGTTCAGTTTGCTCCCAGATTGCACCGGCACTGGTTCAGTTTGCTTCCGGATAGCACCAGCACTGGTTCAATTTATTTACGGACAGCACCAGCACTGGTTCAGTTTGCTCCCAGATAGCACCGGCACTGGTTCAGTTTGCTTCCGGATAGCACCAGCACTGGTTCAATTTATTTACGGACAGCACCAGCACTGGTTCAGTTTGCTCCCAGATAGCACCGGCACTGGTTCAGTTTGCTTCCGGATAGCACCAGCACTGGTTCAGTTTGCTTCCAGATAGCACCGGCACTGGTTCAGTTTGCTTCCAGATAGCACCGACACTGTTTCAGTTTGCTTCCGGATAGCACCGGCACTGTTTCAGTTTGCTTCCAGATAGCACCGACACTGTTTCAGTTTGCTTCCGGATAGCACCGGCACTGGTTCAGTTTGCTTCCGGATAGCACCGGCACTGGTTCAGTTTGCTTCCAGATGGCACCAGCACTGTTTCAGTTTGCTTCCGCATAGCACCGACACTGTTTCAGTTTGCTTCAGGATAGCACCGGCATTGGTTCAGTTTGCTTCCAGATAGCACCGGCATTGGTTCAGTTTGCTTCCAGATAGCACCGACACTGTTTCAGTTTGCTTCCGGATAGCACTGGCACTGTTTCAGTTTGCTTCTGGATAGCACCGGCACTGTTTCAGTTTGCTTCCGGATAGCACCGGCACTGGTTCAGTTATGCTTCACGGATAGCACCGGCACTGGTTCAGTTTGCTTCCAGATAGCACCGGCACTGGTTCAGTTTGCTTCCAGGATAGCACCGGCACTGGTTCAATTTATTTACGGACAGCACCGAGCACTGTTTCAGTTTGCTTCAGGATAGCACCGGCATTGGTTCAGTTTGCTTCCAGATAGCACCGGCACTGGTTCAGTTTGCTTCCGCATAGCACCGACACTGTTTCAGTTTGCTTCAGGATAGCACCGGCACTGGTTCAGTTTGCTTCCAGATAGCACCGGCACTGGTTCAGTTTGCTTCCAGGTGGCACCGGCACTGGTTCAATTTATTTACGGACATCACCGACACTGTTTCAGTTTGCTTCAGGATAGCACCGGCACTGGTTCAGTTTGCTTCCGGATAGCACTGGTACTGGTTCAGTTTGCTTCCGGATAGCACCAGCACTGGTTCAATTTATTTACGGACAGCACCGGCACTGGTTCAGTTTGCTTCCGGATAGCACCGGCACTGGTTCAGTTTGCTTCCAGGTGGCACCGGCACTGGTTCAATTTATTTACGGACATCACCGACACTGTTTCAGTTTGCTTCAGGATAGCACCGGCATTGGTTCAGTTTGCTTCCAGATAGCACCGGCACTGGTTCAGTTTGCTTCCGCATAGCACCGGCACGGGTTCAGTTTGCTTCCAGGATAGCACCGGCACTGGTTCAGTTTGCTTCCAGGTGGCACCGGCACTGGTTCAGTTTGCTTCCAGACATAGCACCGACACTGTTTCAGTTTGCTTCAGGATAGCACCAGCACTGGTTCAGATTGGCTTCCGGATAGCACTGGTACTGGTTCAGTTTGCTTCTGGATAGCACCAGCACTGGTTCAATTTATTTACGGATAGCACCGGCACTGGTTCAGTTTGCTTCCGGATAGCGCCAGCACTGTTTCAGTTTGCTTCCAGGTGGCACCGGCACTGGTTCAATTTATTTACGGACATCACCGACACTGTTTCAGTTTGCTTCAGGATAGCACCGGCATTGGTTCAGTTTGCTTCCAGATAGCACCGACACTGTTTCAGTTTGATTCCGGATAGCACTGGCACCGGTTCAGTTGCTTCCGGATAGCACCTTCACTAGTTCAGTTTGCTTCCAGATAGCACCAGCACTGGTTCAGTTTGCTTCCGGATAGCACTGGCACTGTTTCAGTTTGCTTCCGGATAGCACCGGCACTGGTTCAGTTTGCATCCAAATAGCACCGGCACTGGTTCAGTTTGCTTCCGGATAACACTGGCACTGGTCCAGTTTGATTCCAGATAGCACCGGCACTGGTTCAGTTTGCTTCCAGGTGGCACCGGCACTGGTTCAATTTATTTACGGACATCACCGACACTGTTTCAGTTTGCTTCAGGATAGCACCGGCATTGGTTCAGTTTGCTTCCAGATAGCACCGACACTGTTTCAGTTTGCTTCCGGATAGCACTGGCACTGGTTCAGTTTGCTTCCGGATAGCACCGGCACTGGTTCAGTTTGCTTCCGGATAGCACTGGCACTGGTTCAGTTTGCTTCCGGATAGCACCGGCACTGGTTCAGTTTGCTTCTGGATAGCACCGGCACTGGTTCAGTTTGCTTCCAGATAGCACCGGCACTGGTTCAGTTTGCTTCTGGATAGCACTGGCACTGGTTCAGTTTGCTTCGAGATAGCACCGGTACTGGTTCAGTTTGCTTCTGGATAGCACCGGCACTGGTTCAGTTTGCTTCTGGATAGCACCGGCACTGGTTCAGTTTGCTTCCAGATACTGGCACTGGTTCAGTTTGCTTCCGGATAGCACCGGAACTGGTTCAGTTTGATTCCGGATAGCACTGGCACTGGTTCAGTTTGCTTCTGGATAGCACCGGCACTGGTTCAGTTTGCTTCTGGATAGCACCGGTACTGGTTCAGTTTGCTTCCAGATACTGGCACTGGTTCAGTTTGCTTCCGGATAGCACCGGAACTGGTTAAGTTTGATTCCGGATAGCACTGGCACTGGTTCAGTTGGCTTCCATATAGCACCGGCACTGATTCAGTTTGCTTCCAGATAGTACCGGCACTGGTTCAGTTTATTTACGTACAGCACCGGCACTGGTTCAGTTTGCATTCCAGATAGATAGCACTGGCAATGGTTCAGTTTGCTTCCGGATAGCACCGGAACTGGTTCAGTTTACTTCCGGATAGCACCAGCACTGGTTCCGTTTGCTTCCATATAGCACTGGCACTGGTTCAGTTTGCTTCCGGATAGCACTGGCACTGGTTCAGTTTGCTTCCGGATAGCACCGGCACTGGTTCAGTTTGCTTCCAGAACACCGGCACTGGTTCAGTTTGCTTCCAGATAGCACCGGCACTGGTTCAGTTTGCTTCCAGATAGCACCGGCACTGGTTCAGTTTGCTTCCGGATAGCACTGGCACTGGTTCAGTTTGCTTCCGGATAGCACCGGCACTGGTTCAGTTTGCTTCCAGGTGGCACCGGCACTGGTTCAATTTATTTACGGACATCACCGACACTGTTTCAGTTTGCTTCAGGATAGCACCGGCATTGGTTCAGTTTGCTTCCAGATAGCACCGACACTGTTTCAGTTTGCTTCCAGATAGCACCGGCACTGGTTCAGTTTGCTTCCGTATAGCACTAGAACTGGTTCAGTTTGCTTCTGTATAGCACCAGCATTGGTTCAGTTTGTTTCCAGATAGCACCGGTACTGGTTTAGTTTGCTTCCGGATAGCACCGGCACTTGTTCAGATTGCTTCGGATAGCACCGGCACTGGTTCAGTTTGCTTCCAGATAGCACTGACAGTGGTTCAGTCTGCTTCCGGATAACACCGGCACTGGTTCAGTTTGCTTCCGGGTAGGACCGGCACTAAATTCAGTTTGCTTCCGGATAGCACCGGAACTTGTTCAGTTTGCTTCCAGATAGCACCGGCACTGGTTCAGTTTGCTTCCAGATAGCACGGGCACTGGTTCAGTTTGGTCCCAGATAGCACTGGCACTGGTTCAATTTGCTTCTGGATAGCACCGGTACTGTTTCAGTTTGCTTCTGGATAGCACTGGCACTGGTTCAGTTTGCTTCCGGATAGCACTGGCACTGGTTCAGTTTGCTTCCAGATTACACTGGTACTGGCTCAGTTTGCTTCCGGATAGCATTGGCACTGTTTCAGTTTGCTTTCGGATAGCACTGACACTGGTTCAGTTTGCTTCCGGATAGCACTGGCACTGGTTTAGTTTGCTTCCAGATTACACTTGTACTGGCTCAGTATGCTTCCGGATAGCACTGGTACTGGTTCAGTTTGCTTCCGGATAGCACTGGTACTGGTTCAGTTTGCTTCCGGATAGCACTGGTACTGGTTCAGTTTGCTTCCAGATAGCACCGGCACTGGTTCAGTTATTTACGGATAGCACCGACACTGTTTCAGTTTGCTTCTTGATAGCACTGGCACTGGTTCAGCTTGCTTCCGGATAGCACCGGCACTGGTTCAGTTATTTACGGATAGCACCGACACTGTTTCAGTTTGCTTCTTGATAGCACTGGCACTGGTTCAGTTTGCTTCCGGATAGCACCGGCACTGGTTCTGTTTGCTTCCGGATAGCACCGGCACTGGTTCAGTTTGCTTCCGGATAGCACCGGCACTGGTTCAGTTTGCTTCCAGATAGTACTGACACTGGTTCAGTTGGCTTCCAGATAGCACCGACACTGTTTCAGTTTGCTTCTTGATAGCACTGACACTGGTTCAGTTTGCTTCCGGATAGCACCGGCACTGGTTCTGTTTGCTTCCGGATAGCACCGGCACTGGTTCAGTTTGCTTCCGGATAGCACCGGCACTGGTTCAGTTATTTACAGATAGCGCGGACACTGTTTCAGTTTGCTTCCGGATAGCACTGGTACTTGTTCAGTTTGCTTCCGGATAGCACCGGCACTGGTTCTGTTTGCTTCCGGATAGCACCGGCACTGGTTCAGTTTGCTTCCAGATAGTACTGACACTTCTTCAGTTGGCTTCCAGATAGCACCGACACTGTTTCAGTTTGCTTCTTGATAGCACTGGCACTGGTTCAGTTTGCTTCTTGATAGCACTGGCACTGGTTCAGTTTGCTTCCGGATAGCACCGGCACTGGTTCTGTTTGCTTCCGGATAGCACCGGCACTGGTTCAGTTTGCCTCCGGATAGCACCGGCACTGGTTCAGTTTGCTTCCAGATAGTACTGACACTGGTTCAGTTGGCTTCCAGATAGCACCGACACTGTTTCAGTTTGCTTCTTGATAGCACTGACACTGGTTCAGTTTGCTTCCGGATAGCACCGGCACTGGTTCTGTTTGCTTCCGGATAGCACCGGCACTGGTTCAGTTTGCTTCCGGATAGCACCGGCACTGGTTCAGTTATTTACAGATAGCGCGGACACTGTTTCAGTTTGCTTCCGGATAGCACTGGTACTGGTTCAGTTTGCTTCTTGATAGCACTGGCACTGGTTCAGTTTGCTTCCGGATAGCACCGGCACTGGTTCTGTTTGCTTCCGGATAGCACCGGCACTGGTTCAGTTGGCTTCCAGATAGCACCGGCACTGGTTCAGTTTGCTTCTTGATAGCACTGGCACTGGTTCAGTTTGCTTCTTGATAGCACTGGCACTGGTTCAGTTTGCTTCCGGATAGCACCGGCACTGGTTCAGTTTGCTTCCGGATAGCACCGGCACTGGTTCTGTTTGCTTCCGGATAGCACCGGCACTGGTTCAGTTTGCTTCCAGATAGCACCGGCACTGGTTCAGTTTGCTTCTTGATAGCACTGGCACTGGTTCAGTTTGCTTCCGGATAGCACCGGCACTGGTTCAGTTTGCTTTGCTTCCGGATAGCACCGGCACTGGTTCAGTTTGCTTCCGGATAGCACCGGCACTGGTTCAGTTTGCTTCCAGATAGTACTGACACTGGTTCAGTTGGCTTCCAGATAGCACCGACACTGTTTCAGTTTGCTTCTTGATAGCACTGGTACTGGTTCAGTTTGCTTCTTGATAGCACTGGCACTGGTTCAGTTTGCTTCCGGATAGCACCGGCACTGGTTCTGTTTGCTTCCGGATAGCACCGGTACTGGTTCAGTTGGCTTCCAGATAGCACCGGCACTGGTTCAGTTTGCTTCCAGATAGCACCGGCACTGGTTCAGTTTGCTTCTTGATAGCACTGGCACTGGTTCAGTTTGCTTCCGGATAGCACCGGCACTGGTTCAGTTTGCTTCCGGATAGCACCGGCACTGGTTCAGTTTGCTTCCGGATAGCACCGGCACTGGTACAGTTTGCTTCCAGATAGTACTGACACTGTTTCAGTTTGCTTCTTGATAGCACTGGCACTGGTTCAGTTTGCTTCCGGATAGCACCGGCACTGGTTCTGTTTGCTTCCAGATAGTACTGACACTGTTTCAGTTTGCTTCTTGATAGCACTGGCACTGGTTCAGTTTGCTTCCGGATAGCACTGGTACTGTTTCAGTTTGCTTCCAGATAGCACCGACACTGTTTCAGTTTGCTTCTTGATAGCACTGGCACTGGTTCAGTTTGCTTCCGGATAGCACCGGCACTGGTTCTGTTTGCTTCCGGATAGCACCGGCACTGGTTCAGTTTGCTTCCGGATAGCACCGGCACTGGTTCAGTTTGCTTCCAGATAGTACTGACACTGGTTCAGTTGGCTTCCAGATAGCACCGACACTGTTTCAGTTTGCTTCTTGATAGCACTGACACTGGTTCAGTTTGCTTCCGGATAGCACCGGCACTGGTTCTGTTTGCTTCCGGATAGCACCGGCACTGGTTCAGTTTGCTTCCGGATAGCACCGGCACTGGTTCAGTTATTTACAGATAGCGCGGACACTGTTTCAGTTTGCTTCCGGATAGCACTGGTACTGGTTCAGTTTGCTTCTTGATAGCACTGGCACTGGTTCAGTTTGCTTCCGGATAGCACCGGCACTGGTTCTGTTTGCTTCCGGATAGCACCGGCACTGGTTCAGTTGGCTTCCAGATAGCACCGGCACTGGTTCAGTTTGCTTCTTGATAGCACTGGCACTGGTTCAGTTTGCTTCCGGATAGCACCGGCACTGGTTCAGTTTGCTTCCGGATAGCACCGGCACTGGTTCAGTTTGCTTCCGGATAGCACCGGCACTGGTTCAGTTTGCTTCCAGATAGTACTGACACTGGTTCAGTTGGCTTCCAGATAGCACCGACACTGTTTCAGTTTGCTTCTTGATAGCACTGACACTGGTTCAGTTTGCTTCCGGATAGCACCGGCACTGATTCAGTTTGCTTCCAGATAGTACTGACACTGGTTCAGTTGGCTTCCAGATAGCACCGACACTGTTTCAGTTTGCTTCTTGATAGCACTGACACTGGTTCAGTTTGCTTCTTGATAGCACTGGTACTGGTTCAGTTTGATTCCGGATACCACCGGCACTGGTTCAGTTTGCTTCCGGATAGCACCGGCACTGGTTCAGTTGGCTTCCAGATAGCACCGGCACTGGTTCAGTTTGCTTCTTGATAGCACTGGCACTGGTTCAGTTTGCTTCCGGATAGCACCGGCACTGGTTCAGTTTGCTTCCAGATAGTACTGACACTGGTTCAGTTGGCTTCCAGATAGCACCGACACTGTTTCAGTTTGCTTCTTGATAGCACTGACACTGGTTCAGTTTGCTTCCGGATAGCACCGGCACTGGTTCTGTTTGCTTCCGGATAGCACCGGCACTGGTTCAGTTTGCTTCCGGATAGCACCGGCACTGGTTCAGTTATTTACAGATAGCGCGGACACTGTTTCAGTTTGCTTCTTGATAGCACTGGCACTGGTTCAGTTTGCTTCCGGATAGCACCGGCACTGGTTCAGTTTGCTTCCGGATAGCACCGGCACTGGTTCAGTTATTTATGGATAGCACCGACACTGTTTCAGTTTGATTCTGGATAGCACTGGCACTGGTTCAGTTTGCTTCCGGATAGCACCGGCACTGGTTCAGTTTGCTTCCGGATAGCACCGGCACTGGTTCAGTTATTTATGGATAGAACCGACACTGTTTCCGTTTGATTCTGGATAGCACCGGCACTGGTTCAGTTTGCTTCCGGATAACACTGGTACTGGTTCAGTTTGCTTCCAGATAGTACTGACACTGGTTCAGTTGGCTTCCGGTTAACACCGGCACTGGTTCAGTTTGCTTCCGGATAACACTTATTAGCTTATATAACTTATTAGCAAGTCGTTAGACTTGATTGCTGTAAGAAAAAAAGCTACTAGACTACTGGCTACTGCGATGACTACTGATTATTGGCTACTGACTACTGGCTAATGACCTAGAGCAAAAACGGCTCTAACGATTGTGATGAAATTTTGCATGAACCATGAAAATAGATTTCTATGGGTACTTGTGAAATCACGGTTTAAATTGAAACATCTCAACTTGTTTTATTTCGAAAAATAGCCCCATAACACTAAAATTGCCATAGACAATGATAAAAACACCAGCTGGCACTCATGAAAAATGTATAGAGATGGCCTGGTAATGCATTCAATAGGAAGGGCCAACTAACAAAGAAGTACTTTCTGTGCCAAGTAATATCACTCTGTTATCACATCTGTTATATAATAATAATATAATTGTTATATTTAATTAATATCGTTGTTTACATTGAACAGTGTAAATTGTTAATGGCGGTTTACATTGAAACATCTCAACTTGTTTTATTTATTACAAAAATAAGACCGAATTTGTCTATCACTTCTTGTGCGCGATTGTATTGAATCCATGACAACTGCTGTTATTATTATTAATCAATTGACACCTCGACTCCTCTCTGAGACTCCGACTACTCTATCCGATAGAACAAAATAATCATTTCGCTAACTGCTCTCTATCTTCTAAAATCACAACAGCTTTTATAATTCATTAGATGATTACAACATAATAATTATAGTTTGAAGTTGTCTAGAAAATTTTTCGTACACCACCGGAACTACCCTCACACTAATTGATTATGAGACAGAATGTAAGGGTCCAGTAGTATACCGCTTACCAGATCCTAGTAACGATGTATCTTACTATGAGACTCTAGTAATGTATACGGGCTTGTACAGTATCTGACAACAAATCCCAGTCCAGGATATCTAAACAAACAGATATAGTACACAAACGACTACTGGCGAGGAACAGAGCCTTGTATCTATTCTATGTACGTGAGCGGGTCGAATGCCTACGTACTAGACAGAAGGATACCTGTCCTCTAACCGGTGAGGCAGATGTACAGTTACAGTAACAGACCAAACTCACGGGAAAACAATCCCCGCGCAGCGAATCCTAACTATCACTGACAGTCCTAAATACAGTAACTTGCCGCGGTGTGATTTATATGGTTTATATACGAGCTAGTGGGTTAACAGACCTAGCGTAACAACACTGACAGTCCTGAATCAGTCGAAAAGGGGTCGTGCCTAAATGTAACAATAACTGATCCCCCTGTACGAAATCAGTCTAAAAGGTCAGGCCTAAATGTAACAATACCGTTGTCCAGACAAACAACAGTTTAATAACGAAAGTGAAATACTCCTTATTTTGCCGCAACTAAATCAGATCCTAATTTTACAAATACAGATAATTTCCACCTAACGTAATGTATAGTACGCTATAGCTAGTAGAACTTTAAGGGCGATATGTTTTAGGGCGTGTGTGTGTGGGTGTGTTACGAATAAAACAATTTCGGGTAATTCCTTTTACTAGGTTTTAGTGATTTTCTGACTAAAATGATACCGTGCGCTAGCTACTAAAATAAACTAGTCGCGTTTGTAGAACTTTATACTCACGAATGACGTCAAAGCTCTCTCCTTCCTATCCACAACCCAATGGGCAACCACAGTGTTAGTAACTACACCCGTGATCGGCACTAATACCAGATTCTGGTTGTAAGATAAGAATAGGGGTTAATCGCTACCGTACGTTAGCTGATCTGGTATACTAATTTAATTCTAGAATTTTGTTGCTGCGGTAGTTAGCAGCAATACCTATCAGTACGTGGCAAGGCGCGGTAGGATATTAATAAACCTCCCTAGGCCAAGCAGTGTGCCGGTAGCAGAAATACTCCTTGCCTGATCAAATAGCTAACTCCAGACAAGGGGGGGGGGGGGGGGTACTAATGTACGTTCTACAAAGCGAACCGGTACCAAACAGTCAGTGCTACGACTCACTAAATTATGGAACATATGCTGTCCGTGCCTAATGTGTACTCGCGTACTGACGAATGGCAATAGTTCGCACCTGTAGGAAGTACAGGTTAACCCAGGGGTTCGTAGGACTGACAAGAAGGGGGGGGGTGTCTGGATATAATTATTTGATCCTAAATTTGCGGCGTCCAGTGCGGTGTCACGCTTACCCTGATCTATAGGTCTTACGGCGGGCAAGGGCGTCGAACAAAGTCTTACCTTTCTCACAAAGCGGGCGCTGCATGGCAAGTTGAGCATTTCGAAGGGGGGCAAAGGGGGTGCGCGGTCGATCCAATGTGGGCGCTAGCGTGTTGTGGACATCCCTTCCCTGCGTTGCTTACGGCCTAACGGTCTAGGCTGCCATCTCCCTGGTGTTCGGCTGTCCCGAAGTCGGACCAAAAGAAAACATGTCAGGAAATTGCAGTATATTTACAGTTTTAACAAAGGATTTATCAAAGTAAGTTTCAACAAGAAACCGAATTAACTAATTTTACAAGAATAAACTGATAGAGTAACGTTATGAGA
>JAUCBJ010008507.1:0-14642 GCA_032718475.1 Nemertoderma westbladi | reverse complement strand
CCCCTTCCCAAACCAATAGGACTTTCACTTTCACCACTGTCCCAGACATGGAACGTGTTAACTGACACGCCCCACCCCAACCAATAGGACTTTCACTTTCACCACTGTCCCAGACATGGAACGTGTTAACTGACACGCCCCACCCCAACCAATGGGACTTTCACTTTCACCACTGTCCCAGACATGGAACGTGTTAACTGACACGCCCCACCCCAACCAATGGGACTTTCACTTTCACCACTGTCCCAGACATGGAACGTGTTAACTGACACGCCCCACCCCAACCAATAGGACTTTCACTTTCACCACTGTCCCAGACATGGAACGTGTTAACTGACACGCCCCACCCCAACCAATGGGACTTTCACTTTCACCACTGTCCCAGACATGGAACGTGTTAGCTGACATCGCCCCTCCCCAACCAATAGGACTTTCACTTTCACCACTGTCCCAGACATGGAACGAGTTAGCTGACATCGCCCCACACCAGTTTTTTTGGTTTACAGTATTGGAATTCACCAACGTCCAGGGGCGGGTAGGGATGGCCTGGCCAGGGTTAGGTGTACATTTTTATGTAATAATTAGCGAATTGCGACACAATAAATCAATTGTTTTTCCATTCAATTAGGTGATTTGTTCACTAAATTTTGGTCGCTAAAAGACAAATTATATTCCTCCACTAAAATATGTTATTTCAATTAAATTTATTTTTATCATTAAAATAAAACTGTAACTTGTTATATTGGATTTCAAGCTGGTATTTAATACATTTTAGTGAAAAATGATAATTATTTAATAGGTCGGTACTTGACTGCCATATTTCAACGTCTCTCTTTGTGGACTGAATAAAATATATTTACAGATTCCTTTAGCGCCCCCGGCCTGATGGGGAAGTATTATTATTATTATTGTACTAAATATATAATATAATTATACAAAATAAACTTGGTACCACAATAAATAAAAGTAATAAATAGGATTTCAATTCCGAAGCAACACCAATTAGCTAGTTATAACACAATAATGAGACGTACTACACTATCCTGTACAGAGAAAAATTCATGAACATATTAATGGTATTACAATTTACAAAATAACTATGATAGGGATATATCAACAATGTCAGGCAAATCCATTAGAAGTGGCCACAGTACCTGTGTACATACACATTATCTGGTGCCACACTGGTCTATTGCCACGAGTTGAATGCCACATGGTAACAAAAGACCTCGGGCAAACTGAGAAAAGTTAATTTATTCCCAACATACCAAGATTGCCGCCAGTAACTGTTTAATTAGCTGAATAAATCATTTGAATTTTACAGAATAAATCGTTTGAATTTGCCAGAATAAATCATTTGAATTTGCCAGAATAAATCATTTGAATTTGCCAGAATAAATCATTTGAATTTGCCCAATCTCATTCATTATACTCAGTTATCGTTTAAAGTCATCTCTATGAGGCTTTGAATTATTGTAATAAACAATTATCCATTTGAAAGTAATCAGCTGTTATTTGGTTATATTCTCCGCTTGGATTGGATAGATGTTTTCATCTATCAGATGATATACAAAAAAAACAAACAACGTTAGATCTGTTAAAAAGTTAGATCCTTGTTAATGATCTTTGATTATTAACTAATGGTACGAGACCTGACTTGCGACTAACAGTGGTACAACATCAAACTACCAGAGGTGCCACATCTGACTATAGCGATAGTGAGGCATCTAACTATGTAGTTGTAACCGTCTGGCAATACTGGCACCATAGCTGACTGTAATATTAAAGCACAGCAGAGTAAGAGCGCCTCAACGATAAGTGAGTGAGCGATACCACAACCAACTAGTGAGTGAACCACAGACAGAGAATCACAGAAGCGTCGCAAATTAAAAGTCGTAACACTGTCTGTTGGTACCTCTGAGTATATAGTGGTACCATTACCACACATGACTAGAGGTACTATATCTAATTGGGGACAGTCTTATCTAATTGAGACAGGGGGGAAACTGGACGCAAATACCATCTTGGCGAATTAATATCCCGCCTCAATGTTAAATCATCAATTTAGGGAAAGGAGGATAGAGTGGCACTTTATTTTAACCAAAACAATAAACTAAAGTCAATAAAAGTTATAGGTTATAGTTTTATTGTTTAGAATAATCAGCTGTTATTTGCGTCAAACCCTGGAGAGTGATGCATTTTTATTGTGTCCCCCCCCCCCCCCCCCCCCCAACCCATCTCATCTAACTAGTGGTAACACATCTGTCTGGTGGATCCACAACTAATTATCAGTACCACAACTCAACTAGTCACCGGTTTCCCATCGCTCCTAGTTCGCATCTTGGCAACGAGTTTCTGCACCGCCCGGTCGTAATACGACCGATCGGCCTTCACGTCGGTGACCAACCCCAACGATGTTTGGCCATGTTTCTCGGTCCGCCCATCGAGAACGTCGCTAGGGGCAACCTGCTCGGGCGGTAAGTAACCAAGGAAGCGCATCACCCCGGCAACGAATAGAGCCAACCTATAGGAGGCGGCGGCGCACATTAGCCGGTACTCGAACCGTATCCGCTGTATGAATGAGTCGTACGCCAACGTCTGTCCTCGGGGACCTCTCATTGCGGCTCTCGCCATTACTGTGTAGCGGTCTACTTTACGACCTAACGAGTAGTTCAGCATAGACACGAGAAACATATTCCTAAACAACAGGAACATATCCCTAGGCATAGTCACTATTAACTTGTCTAACTCTACTTTGTAATTATTTTTAATGTTTTCGATTATTTTACTTTGTTCCAGTGATAATTTTGCCTTTCTGAGATGTTTGCCGTTGCTTTTATTAAACAGTTTTTTAAGATCAGAAGGAATCTCAGTGAATATAAGCCGTTGCATTAACGCTTCAGCCAGCAGTTTGTAGTTGTCTATACCTAGAAGCGCCGCATGGCGGCGCATCGCTGGAAGGTCACGGAGTACTGTGGCCTTCCAGAAGAGACGGAGGTTCACCCTGGTGGACTCCGAGAGCCGTTGATACAATCCGTGGTCGAGGAGAACGAGTTGGACGGATCGTGAGCGCGATCTGCGAACGAGAATGTTACCGGGGTGGGGGTCGGCGTGAACGAACCCCGTGTGGAACATCTGCTGCGCGAACAACCGGATCAACTTATCGCTGATATCCGCGAGATCGTAACCATGATGGCCCAACCCGTCGACGTCGTTCACTTTGATACCGTCGCAGAACTCCATAACGAGGACGCGACTCGACGACAAGTCCCAGTGGACCCGCGGGACGTGAACGTATCCCAGATCCCGAACGCCTGCGGAACACATCTCCGAGTTCCGACCCTCGTTCACAAAGTCCAACTCGGCCCGCAGCTCCGGCCTGAGTTGGCGGATTACCCAACTGTAGTCGCAACGCGGTTGGAACCAACCCACCGCTCGCAGGAGAAACTCTATGGTCCACAAATCCGACGCGAACTGATCGCGTAGATTCGCGTACTGGACTTTCACCGCTACTCGCTCGCCACTCTGAGTAATCGCTTTATGAACCTGAGCCAACGAGGCGGCCGCTATGGGTTCCTTATCGAACGCGATAAAAACCTCCCCAGGAGAGGAACCAAACTCTTCGGTAAACACTTGTTCCACCTCGTTTAAGGAACGCGAAGGAACTTTATCCTGAAGAACCGCCATCACGCTTATAAGTTCTTTCGGGAGCCCGCTGTTTGAGCTGATTGTTTGCCCCACCTTGATGTAGTGACCCCCGTTGCTAAGAGCGAGTCGTACTAAGCGGTTCCCGGTTCGCACGTGGCAACGAGACAACGCTTCTTCGTAGTCGGATTCGGGAGAGCGCCAATCGGCTAGCAGATAGTCCGCGGCTATTAGCATGGCAACAGCGGCGCTGCGCAGAAACCGCACAATTGCTCCGGCCTCCACTAGGAGGCGTCGCCGGTTGGCGGGTTCGAACAGCTGAATAAAGTAATCATCACTGCGAGAGAATAATTTTTTACTTTCTTCGAAATCATTCACGAGTTTAACTACGAGAAATGCAATAACTACGAGGCCTCCAAGAATAAATAATTTAATTATTCTGCGAGGTAATTTCGTACCGAAACCCATATGAGTGGCTGATGAGATGTCAGACGGTTTCCCATGAATAAACCGCAAAAACGGTCGAGTGAATTTTCCGCTAATCGGTCGTATAAACGAGAATCTCGTCCAACACGAATCGGTTGAATGTAGGAAAACGGTACGCGTAATAATCTTGGGATATTTAATATATCGTTTAGATGACATAGAAGTAGGTCGATTACGGCTGATTATTCGCAAATACATTATTTTCGCTTAAAGAAATTTAAAACCAAAATGAAAAAGTCGACAATTATTATTAGATAAGTTTAAAGTTTATAAATAAGAATTATTTACGGAATCCACAAACACAATAAGATTAAACTTTCGGCCCATACTATTACGTTAGCCAACATCGCCAACATATCAATCAAGGGGAGGGAGGTATCTGAACTGGACGAGGCCAATGTAATAACGCGAAACAGATGGGACAGCTAGCCCACCCACAGCAGTCCGCTAACAGTGAACACAGGCAATAGTAACAGAACACATGGGCGCAACCGGAGGTGTGAGGTTGAACCGGGTAGTTCTTACACACAGCGCAGTAATGGGTTACCAGAGCGGTGTTATAGTTTCGCCTATCCCTTAACACAATCAATCTGTAGAACTGGAAGGCAATTTGTCTCACAGTGGCTATGAGTCGCTTAGAGTAAGGAAGCAGCAACAGAATGAATTGGGATAAATCCTTCCACAATAACCCGCGAATGTGGGTGTTTAGCGAAGGGGCCACGAGTTTAGGAGAATCCGTTCGGCTGCTTCGGACAGCTGATAGTCGCTCTGATAAAGTAGGGTAGACTCCCGTCGCCAGGAAACCAACGAAATTCACTAAAGAAGCGAGTTTTACTAAGTTAGTAACAGCGGTGAAGAGTTTAGGGAATTGGGGGGTGAGGGTGCGGGAACCCACGCGTTGGATGTCTGGGGAACGATGTTTGAGCCACTCGGAAGCTACTCCGAGTGCGCCTAGCGCGGAGATACTGCCGGTGGTGTTGTACCGCGTGTGGGACAGTCGTTGTCCCTCCGTCTGCCGCGTGGGGACCACGGATATGTACCAGATTGCTAGACTGGTGAGCGCGGTTAGTTCCGGGAGAACGCTGTCCAGCCAATGGAGTTCCTTTAGGCCGTATATCACGGATTTTATATCGGAGGAGAGTATACCGAGTATAGAGAGATCGCTTGAATGCGAATCCAGTTGGGAGTCACGAGAGGAAAGATGGATTGGGGGATCGTCCATATATAAGAAATTAAAAATTATAATGTACCGGTAATAATCGTAAAGCTGAGTAAGGGAGAATGTAGCAATGAATGCAGGAATGAAGCCGAAGTAGTAGGCCTATATGCCACAGTCTGCCAGTTGTTACAACATTTTGTAATTAAATGCACAATAAGATTAGATAGGCTGTAAATTTGAATTTCCCGCCTCACTACATTACGATAGAAGTATGTGGGGTTTGATTGGATAGTTTTGGTTTCGGGTTTGATTTTGGATTACTGCTGTACCGGTAATGATTAACTTCATAATTTAGAAATCTAATCTCAGTATTTTTATGTATATTATTGTCCCTCTTTTAAGTGTCAAAATGACCTACTATAACTGTTATAGTAGGTCATGGTGTCAACTTAAGTAATTAACAATTTTATAATATTAAATAATAATTAACATTAATGCAAATCATCACTTAAATGTCGTGCTCCTTACATCGAATATTTGAGTAATTATAAGTGGGCTACTACAAATAATATGTGTGTTACAGATTGACGACAATCCCCCCCCCCCCCCCACAATATATTTTATTACTTTTTTTCCGCAAAATATAAAAACCTTCAAAATTGAAAAGCCCCCCCCCCCCCCCACCCCCCGTGGAGACGTCCCTGAGTTACCTTATTATTAGTATCACGTTCTTTGGAATAATAAAACCAAATGAGTTTTTTTTTTCTCTTACCTTCCTTAGTACAAGGTTCCCATCCATATGCATAGCTAAATTACTAAAGTGCAGTAGAATCTCGTCGCTAGGCAACCGTTCGCTTACTATGTCGGCACTGTATATAGAAACTATAGCAACGCATATAAACAAATGGAAGTAGTCCGTTTGGTAGTGAGCCCAACATGACTCCCACATTCTCAGCGTTTCGTCTTCGGGAAATTCGCGCTGAAAATAAATCAATAAAATTATAATAATTTATATTAATGGATATGAAGTCTACATAAATAAAGTCTCAAATGAAAGTAAATTGAAATAATGCTTCAATTAAAAATAAAATATATGGTTTTATACAAAGAAGGAATAAAAGGTGTTTATAAGTAAATCTATGGATATTCTAACCTTAAAACAAAGTAGCAGCCAACGATGACAGAATAGTAACTCGTAAATGTCACCCAAAGACATGAGATGGTTGTGGAACAGGGGCACAAACAGAGCGAGAAGTTCCTTTAGATAACCCTAAAACAATAACCAATTACAATAACAAAAACAATTAAAACTACTATGCTGTCTGTTTAACTATATATCCAATATGAATAAAATAGCAATATTAGACACATATTAGCTGTCTAATATTTATATTCTAATTCGACAAGAAATTAGGCTAGTCTAAAGCTTGTGCATAATGATTAGACTGAGCTGGTTCTAATTATAACAGGTTACCTAGTTAAGACTAATTATATCGCTTGGTGCATACCACCCCTGGAATTCCAGGTTTTCACTTTTCAGTAAATTTTATTTAAATTTCTTTGAGGAATTTGAATTTTTTTTATTAATTTCTCCCAATTAACTGTTTTATGGCGCTTATTTCTGTCTTATAACCTGCATATATAGATACTTATTCGTTTATTGTTTTGGTTAGATTCAGCCCTTCTGAAACCTGTGGTTTTAATGAAAACCTGGTATTCTTCACATGGGGTAACTGCAAAGTGAAATATAACGGCAGAAAGTCTGGCATACTTCACATGGGGGTAACTGCAAAGTGAAATATAACGGCAGAAAGTCTGGTATACTGCACATGGGGGTAACTGCAAAATGAAATATAACGGCAGAAAGTCTGGCATACTTCACATTGGCCAGGTTTTCACTAAAAACCTAGGTTACAAAATGGATGAATCTAACCAAAACACTAACCGAATTAGTATCTGTACACTGTACAGTACAGTAAAAATACAATGTTTACACTTTTCGGTCGACTTTTATTGTAATATTATATATATATATGAAGAATTTGTATTTAATACATACTAATTCATACCAACAGATACTAATTCGTTTATTGTTTTTGGTTAGATTCAGACCTTACTTAACCTGGGATTTTAGTGAAAACATGGTCGTGACCTACTCTAGATACGACCCGCCAAGCTGCTACAAAGCCCCTAAATTTAATGGGCCAGTTATTTCTCTTAAATAGAACCCCTGCAACAATACGTCTAGCGCGTCGAAAGTACTTGTCCCTAACTAAAATTATGTCCTCTTTCAGATGAGACAAATAAAAATTTAATAGCTCCATTAGTTTTCGAGATATAAGGAGTTTCTGGCATCCATACCATATCAGCACTTTTCGGAATTTATAAAATTACACAAAATACATCACCCTTCAAGACTTTGGTATAACCATTAAACCATACTATGCTTTTTTGGTTAGTCGAATTAATTATTAGTAATCCAACGCGAAATTAGAATAAAATCTTATTTGTTTACTTTATAATAGACACTAAAAGAACACCAAAATTACAAGTAGCTCGAAATTTTCAAATAGCTAAAACGGGTAATTTGGTCTTATAATTTGGCTACTGAGGTTTTAGAATGTGCTGACTTCCTGACTTCAAGAAGGGCAACCTAACACTCTATGGTTCTTTTCGGGGAATCTCATTGATCTCGATTGCTGCAAAGCTATACAATAGGATTCTATTAAATCGCATCAGGGATCCCATTGAGAGACTGCTCCGTGGAAATCAGAATGGGTTCCGTAAAGGTCGTGGGAACATGGAGCCCATTTTGGCACTTAGAAGGATAATTGAAGAGTTATCAAAAAAGAAAGACAGGCATCTGGCTGTTATCTTTGTTGACTTCTTCAAGGCCTTTGATTCAGTCTCTCGCTCACGTATGTTCAGCATACTTTCATTATATGGGATTCCTGATGAAATTATTGCAGCAATCAGATCAGTATACGATGGTTCGACAACTTTTGTGTCTGTTGACGGTGTAACAGAACCATTTGAAGTGTTATGGGGCGTCCTCCAAGGAGACACACTTGCGCCATTCTTGTTCATTATTGTGGTTGACTATGTTCTACGCATGTCCTTAGATCATTATAATGATGATGGGGTGATGATAACTCCACCTACTGGCTCCAGAAGTCGAGGAAATCCTGCCAAGTACCTAACTGATCTAGACTTTGCTGATGACTTAGGAGTACTCTCAGAATCATTAGAGGGAGCCCAACGGCTCCTCAGCTCATTAGAACATGCTGCTTCTAGTGTTGGTCTTTTTATTAACTCCAGAAAGACCAAAATTCTGACAGTTAACTTTGAAAGTCCTCAGCAAGTCTCTGATCGGATGAGCATAAGCTCAAAGGATGGTATGCTTGAGCATGTGGACGACTTCTGTTACCTGGGATCATGGATCCGGAAGTCAGGTGAGGACCTTCGAATACGTAAGGGAAAGGCATGGGCAGCCTTGAATAGGCTTTCCAGGATTTGGAAGTCACCGAGAATTAATCGGAAACTTAAGGTCCGATTATTTAGAGCAGCAGTAGTTCCTGTACTCCTCTACGGGAGTCCATGCTGGGCTCTAACTGCTGAGGACACCAAATCTCTGGATGGCACATTCACAAGAATGCTACGCCGGGTTCATTGTGTCAAGTACAATGCACACATCTCCAACCAGACACTATATAACATTGGAGGTGTCTCATTGGTTCCCCCAAGCTTGACACTAGAACACAATCGCCTCCGATTTGCAGGACATTGCTTTCGCCGTGAGGACCAGCCAGTGCATAATCTTGTACTTTGGCAGCCTCATGGAGTGAATAAGCATGGTGGACAGCCCATGACTTTCTTGAGACGCATCTTAAAGGACACTGGCCTTAAAGATGCGGATGATCTAGCAAATATCATGGGTGATAGGGAGTTGTGGCGGTGCAATTTTGTCGATAAGCCGGCACAGCATTCTTAAAAATGCAGCTGCAATGCAGCATGCCGATACTAGTAGTAGTAGACTTCCTGACTTCATTGGCAAGGTTTATAAACTTGTAGTATTTTCAAAAATGGCCAATGTGTCAGTCGAAAAGTTTAAGTCAGTTTAAGCCAGCCAGTGCACTTCTACTTCAGTACTGCAGTACTCTGGTAGTGGTCCGGTAATGTAGTGTATTATTCTGTATGCTGGAATGTGGTATGTGCTGTGCGTAGGCCATGGCTGTGCACTGCAATACTGCGTTAGGCATTTCCATTACTGATGACTGCATTATGCTGTTACGCATCAATACCGTATCATTATTATATTACCTACGTCCGTACCTGTGTTTATTTGAATAGTTATTATCACCTCTACACGGGCTGACAGCCACGGCGCCGCGGGGGCCTAATATTATCTGAATCTGTATGCAGGCCGTAACAGTTATAGTTGGAAAGTGCTGTGTGTATAGATGCCGCTCGCGCGCTCGGTCTGCAGTGGCACTTACTTACGTAGTTCGACTCGTCAGGGCTCTTCTACAGAACAGATGACACAAGGGCCTTCCGCTTCCACTAACATTTTTGTACATTACGACGGTCGATATATTCAGTAAACCCGGAATCTGTTCCGACTTCAGTGTGCTAAATGTCTCAAATTCCTCGGAGACCGCCAGTAAAAAAAATATACCGTCCATCGTCCATCGAAATTCATGGAGGAGAGTAAAATTAGTTCTTTATCTGATGTAGAGATGAAGCTACTGCTGGAGTTGGGGCGGCCGCTTATTCTTTAAGAACCATCACGCTACGGTACGGTTATTCTCCTTCCTAAACCAGAGGGGCTCCTAACTGAAACCCCGAGGACATATCGGCCCTTTCGGAGGATCTCAATTAAGACAATATGCGTGGCCACCTTAACAGTGTTCGCTTCTTACTACTGTCTTGGATTTAATAGACAAAGGTTATTGATACATAATAGATATGCTGAGATAAATTAATAATACGACTTCAATATAATATAATGAGGAACTGATATTATTTAGGGGAATTATTATTAACTAGGAATCCTGGAATATTATCCTATTATCCTGGAATATAGTGTCGTTTAATGATTAAGGGATATGGATAACTTTAGACATTTTTTAGATCTTGGCTAAAAAATGACAATTTCGATGGTATATGGGATTTCGAGGACGCTGATCACGATAAAACTTGTTAAAAATATTTTCTGGCAATGCATCAATCATTTTTGGTGCTATTTTGGCCCCCTAGGTCAAAAAATACAAGTAAAAAATTGTAAAACTAAACATTTTGTGTTCGGTTTGATAATTCTGAACGTATATATGGGTTTTCGAGGTCGCTGATTACGATGAAAGTAGTTATAAATATTTCTGGTATGTGCAAACCCAATTTTGGTGCCATTCTAGTGCCCCAGAACGAAAACTACAAGTAGCAAAAATTTCAAACTGTTAAATTTTGCCTTTGGTTTTGTAATTCTGAAGCTATACTGGTTTTCAAAGCCGCTGATAATGATACAACTCGTTAAAAACATGGTAACGCAACTATCGTTTTTGGTGTTTGTCTGGTAGGACGAAAAATACAAGTAGCATACAATTTCAAACGGCAAAAATCAAATTTGGTTGGATAATACGATATTGCTGAGTATCATATTCGCGATCAGCGTCCCAGAAAACTGCCATAAAATTAATTTGTTTTCGTGGTGATTTTTCATTATCATATTTCCACTACTTGTTTTTTCGCGCTCCAGGGGCAAAAATAACTGACTAATAACTAATATAACAATATGTCTGTCTATGTTGTTATATTACACAACTTTTCGATATGTTTGATGTAGAGGAATAAACCTTCCCAATGAAATCAGCACATTCTAAAACCTCAGTAGCCAAACTTTACGGCCAATTATTACCAGAAATTAATTTAGAAAATTAGAAAATTAGAAATTTATTTAACTTTGAGGCGGGATATTAATTCGCCAAGGCGGGTTTTGCCTCGAGTTTTCCCCCCGTCTCTGGCGGGTCGTATCTATAGTAGGTCATGACATGGTATTCTTGACACTTTTGGCATTTATCTTGACATTTACCGCCTTACTTTTTTGCTGTCAACAAATTATTTGGCAATCAACATTTTCAAGTAGACAAAACATTTGTCATTCGCTCTGTAAACAGAGTACCCCGATTGGCTAATAACAAATATCCTTCCGCAATTTTCCAACACATTATCTCTACATTATTATTAATTTCCAACAAATTATTTCTGATTAATTAAAGCCAAGTCAGTTTTCATTCTTCACAATATCTTTGTTACTCTAAACTGCCGTCTTGGTGGGTAAAACGTTTTAGTTACAATTATCTAATAAGTTTTTTAATAACCTTTTTTTTTAATTTAACCGTTTTTAATAAGTTTTTTTAATAAATTAACCTTTATAAACTTTTATAATGTGCCAGGAAGGCCAGAGTTTGTACTGACATTATATCGTATTCCACAGTAGGCTATTATGTATATTAAATAATATCGGTAGTTGAATAATTATATACCACGCTCAATAACAATGAGCCATACCAGTTTTACGGAAGATGGTCTTATAGCCGACGAGATTGAGAACAAACAATTAGCGATGGCTGCCGGTAAAACCAACCCAGTACGAATTACTCCAGGATCACATCTGTGGGCGGCGCTCCATAACGCTAACATACGTCGCTTATTCGTACAGTCAACCTACACAACAGCTGATTTCGTCGACCAAACATCTACGCGATTCTTAGCGACCTGGGAGCTACTGGTGTGCGTGGGAGTATTCGCCTATTCGCCTGCAGACGAAGCCAAACCTAGTCGGGTATTTGTCGCACATTTGGACCTCGAGTGTCGCAATTCGCGTGAGCGGGAACGCATGTTCTCCACCTCACATGGGACGTCTCCACTACCAACATTATCCGAAGAGTTGAGAAACGCGTTCGCAGGACGCTCAGACGTTAGTGTTCAACTGGTCGGAGGACACTCTCTGGACGACACGGGTCTCTATCAAGACGTGTTACAGTCGGTGTTGTCAAGTAATGTCATTGAGATGCCTAATATAGACCAAACGTTAGGTCTAAAATTTGAGGGTCAACCTTGTAGGTTCAATCCTATTTACAATTTTGGATTAGCCAGATTGTATAGAGAAAACCAGGTGTTTGTTATGGCAGCGATCGATGTTAAAACAGGTGCGGTTGTAGTGCACAGCGACATGGATGACGAGCTATGGGAGACGAACACCCCGCTGCTTCATGTATTTCGTGGTTGGCGGGATCGTTGCCTCTTGGAATTGGATCGCAAACTTGTCAGGAGTTGCGAATATTGTGGGACAAGGTGTCAGTCATGGTGTCAAAGATGCCATAGTGTTTGGTACTGCGGTCGAAACTGTCAAAAACAACACTGGAAACGCCACAAGGCTCGATGTGGGGAGAAAGGGCATCCAAAGAACCCGTGAATGAAGTAACTTGTTCATACTGTTACGTATTTCCCAGATCAATACTGCATAACTCTAAATACTGATGGGAGATAATATAATTATGAGATTGAAAATAATAATTATTAGTAATTATCTGGAGATGTTGCTTGCAGTTAAAGTTCACTATTATTTTATTCCAAATGGAATAAATTAATTTGTATATCTTCTTTGCCGCTTATATTAATGTTTTGTAGAAATAGCTTATGTAGGAATAACTTTGTTTTATAGTTGGTTCAGTACGATTCCGATGAAAAATTGAAATAAATTTTAATGGGTCGTTTTAATGGAATGTCTTAACTTTCTTTTGGAACACATGATATCATAATATTGACACCGTCACGATTTTCCCCAGCAGGGGTGCATTTCGATTTCGAGAGCTCCCCCCCCCCCGCCCCCTCCCCCATTATTTTGGTACGGGTTAGTTGGTTAGGCCTCAATTATTGATCTTATGAAAAAAAATCTGATGTAACCTGTCATAAAATGTAAATAAAAAAATAATGTGTTAAATATAAATATTTTCATCCCGTAAAGCATGACGTAGTAAGAAAAACTACTGTGAGTCCATATTCATATTATCATCTTGATTACAAACAATTGGAAATGTTCAATGCCCTAGTCCCAGATATCGTAAGATTGTGCAATACTTTAATTGGAGATAGCCAATAGAGAAACCAGTATCAACAACACGCAACGGACGCTACGCTAGTAGTAGGAGAAGCATAGTTCTCGGCTAACTCCTCCCTAGCCTGGGCTACGGGCCACATCTCGGAGGCAATTAAAAAATGCCAAATTCCGGTGCTAAATCGAGGTGTTTAATGACCATCTGTCACCATCAATATTGATTCGCGTCGTTGCCTTCAACCAATCGCTGCCTATCACCTACGCGTAGCCTAACCTCGCGATGCCTGCCTTACTCCTACAGCTGTTACCACCCGCGCGTATTGGTTCGTGTCGTTGCATCAACCAACCATAGCATATTCATCTTCGCGCGTACCCAAACCTCTCATCGTGTGGCTAGCCCCACACTACCCTATTATATCGATTCGATCGCCAACTCTTCGACGGCTGTCACCAATCCATTCAACCGAGCAACCTACCAATCCACCACGTTTCCGGCTACACGTATACGAACATTTCCATAGTTATTTCCTATTCACGCAACCAACCAACCAACCACTGTATACTGTATATGCTGACAACGTGGCCACCAACTACATCAGATATTATATTGATTGCCAACTCCACCGCGGCTGTCACCAATCCAACCAGTCCTGCAGTAGGATACGTGTTGAAATTCCGCCACGTTTCCAGCTACACGTATACAAACAACATTTGCATAGTAGTTACTCAACCTAACCAATCCCGCAGCATCTGTGTCATATTGAAAGGCTACCACCACTAACATTATATACTGCACGTTTTTATTATAATAATTATTGATTATTACACACACAACCCTATGATTCATATTCTTTCACGTATTTCCTATTCAGGCAACCAACCATTCATCCACGTTGCACTCCATCTCTTTTCTTATTCGTCGATGATTATGACACGTACCATCTCTTCTTCGTTGACTATGCCACATCACAAATTTATATATATAAGTGAATGTTTTTAATAAAATTCATCACTTCTAGTAATCTTCATGGTAATATATTGATACCATATCTAATTTTTTTGTTCTCACTCTGACATTGTGTTATCTCCTTAATAATTTATACATTATCTTACTCGTTGTATATTCGTTGGTCGGAAAACGACACCACATAAAATGATACTGATACCAGCATTGGGTATCGACCTAAAAACGAAAATCTGAGACACATCAGTATCATTTTATCAGCTGTCGTTTTCCGA
>JAUCBJ010008506.1:0-10553 GCA_032718475.1 Nemertoderma westbladi | reverse complement strand
CTGGGTTTTTGCTGGGTTAAATTGTTTTTGATTTTGAAATAGGATATTTTGAAGAGAATAATTTTGTCATTCTAAATATGTTACGTTTGGCTACTGGTATGAAAGTTATCATATTAAATCTTTATCTTGAAAACAGGTGTTTTCAAAGCAATATAATTGAAGTTCATCATTGTCTTAATGGAATATTAGATTTCTGTTGTATTGTTGTAATATTCATCCGCGTTAATGCAGTAGTACCATGGCCATGGTAGTACAGTAAATGCAGTGCTGCAAACTTGTTCTCTCTTACCGGTAGTCTGAATGAAAGTCGTAGGCCTAAAGCTGTAAAGCATTTCAGCATTTAGCCCTTAACTTCACATTTGCGCATTTCCTAAATGCATTTCCTTTAGGCCTACATAATTAACCTTGGCGCTTGGCATAATGTTCTCCGTGGTGAAGTTTATTGTCGATAATAGTCTATTAACAGTCCCGACCCGTTGGTTGTCGACTGATAATGAGGTGGATGGAAATGGCGAAACGGTACGGGTAACTTACTGCCCTTACCCTTCAAACATCCAGAGATTATCTAATGAAAAGTTTAAAAAACAATCAATGTTGGAACCATCTGATATGCTGGACTGGGAACATTACGATGTTTTTATTATCGATCAAAAAGGTAAGCCTCTAGCTGTCTAGCTCTACTGAATAATTACCGGTACCTGTCTGCCTGTACAGGTGACAGGTAGGGTAGCCTGGCAGACCTTTACCTTCCGGCAGATATTTTTAGTAAAACACTGTAAAAAGTAGCCTACCGGTCTGCCGGTAGCCCTAAAGTAAAGTGAAGTAAATTTTCTTCGGCCGTTAGGCCGGGGGCGGGTTTACACACAAAGTCTGACGACTTATTTCCAGTGCGGTCCCCCCAGAACTTTACTCCCCAGAGGAAACTGCAGTACCTGTACCCATTTAGCTACCAATTAAGGATGAAAGGCTCAGATGCGCCCTGGCTAGTCCCCTTTAAAGCATTCGTGCCGAAACGAAAACTGCCCTTGCCCATGTGGGGGGGGGGGGGGGGGGGGGGGGATTGAACCCGCGACCTACAGAGAGATGTGAATTCAATGCAAATGCAACCACTACACCAAGGTATTTAACTGTTACCAGTTTTACCACTACACCAAGTGGGACCGGGTTGCGGTTGACGACCTACTACAGTGATAGTGTGGATGCAGAGATCAGTAAGATAGGCCGGACCCATATTACTGTATTAAGGCACACTTACTGTAATGTCAAAAGTGCAAATTTATTATCAATTCAGCGCAGAATAGGCAGCCAATGAAGATCACGCAACACTGGTGTAATGTGCTCTGTTTTACCGAAACGTAACTTTATTTCCGAATTACGACTCTTGCCGAACGTGATAGTTGCCAAAACGCGATGTAACCACTGCGCTGCGACGTACCTGTTCAGTATGTAAGTGGTCGCCAGGCACCCGCAGTCTGTCTGTAACTGGTCGCCAGGCGTTAGCAGTTGCCTGTATCTGGTAGCCAGGCGCTAGCAGTCTGCCTGTAACTGGTATCCAGACGCCCGCAGTCTGTCTGTAACTGGTAGCCAGGCACCAGCAGTCTGTCTGTATCTTATGGTAGGCAGGCGCTAGCAGTCTGCCTTATCTGGTATTCAGATGCCCGCAGTCTGTCTGTAACTGGTAGCCAGGCGCCAGCAGTCTGTCTGTATCTGGTAGCCAGGCGCTAGCAGTCTGCCTGTAACTGATATCCAGACGCCCGCAGTCTGTCTGTAACTGATAGCCAGGCGCCAGCAGTTTGTCTGTATCTGGTAGCCAGGCGCCAGCAGTCTGCCTGTAACATGGTAGCCAGGTGCCAGGATTCTGTCTGTAACTGGTAGCCAGGCGCCAGCAGTCTGCCTGTAAGTGGTAGCCAGGCCCCAGCAGTCTGCCTTTAACTGGTATCCAGACGCCCACAGTCTGTCTGTAACTGGTAGCCAGTCGGCAGCAGTCTTTCTGTGACAGTTAATCATAAGAATGTAATTTAGAGTGATAACTAACACACAGTGGTATCTATACTAAGGTATTAATAATTATTCTATAAAGGTCTTAATACTTGCCGCCTTTGATTGCCTTTATGAGACTTATTCATTGCATAAGTAATTGCCTTTGTCAAAAGTTTATAAATAGGAGGAGTTTTAGGCATTAAAACCATTCTCTCTCAGAAAATTACCATAACTTTAGTTACAAAGTTATTTACAAATACTGTAAAAATGTTGCCCGTAACTCTTAAACTATTTTATCTGCTGTCAGCTCTTTTCCTACTCCAGGTAAGTTTATTTAATGCATAAAGTATTAATTTAGCGTTGTTATCTGAATTATTAATTTAATGATTTGCTCACGTGAAAAAAGAAACCCTTTATTAAGGATGTTAGATTTATTCATCAAAACAAAAAAAAATGAACAAACAGAAATTATATTTAAACGGTTAGCATCCTAGAGAGAGTGACAACGCATACATGTCTGTAGCCAACAGCTGTTTGACTGTCTCACAAACTGTCTGTTAGTTATTCAGTTCACATTTATTTTTGTTTTTGTCCGAGTATTGCAGACTGGTTTGCTATTATTATGGCCTCCCCCAGTCTGATGTGTCCGGATATCCATATTGGTTGTTCAGTTGTCCTTTTTAGTTGTCTAGTTGTCCGTATAGGTTATCCCCGTCACCACCATTTGGTCTCCCCATGTCGCGTTGGATATCCGTCTGTCCACGTCTGTTTCCCTGGCCACGTCTTATTCCCATGTCCTCATTTGTTGTTCCGTTGTCCCCACACCAATTGTACCCCAACTCATATCAGTTTTCTTGTAAAATATTGTAATATGTGGTGGATTTTTCAACATTTTCTATCGCAATAATTTTTATTATCCGTTTAAATCACTCATGATGTCCTTTTTTTTTACTTTTTATGTCCTCCAGAAATTTACCGTTAGGTTCCATGCTACCGGTTTCTCTACTGCTGTTCTCCCAGGCTGCTATCAGTACCGGTATTAGTATATAGAGCACCATTTTGCAGTACCGGTATTATTGCTGTATTGTTTGTACAGATGTAGGTATTAAGCAGGTATTTTCGGTATTTTAGTACCGGTACCGGCACCGGTACTGCTGTAGGCCTACTGTGTAGCCTTACCATTAGAATACGGTATTGGTAGGGCTACCGGCTGACCGGTTGTGCTAATAAATTTTAAATAATTGATAGGCCAAACTGGATTGTGGAAAATGTGGATATACCTTTCAGTTTCACATACATAATTTATCAGTTTTATAATGGATCATGACTACTGTCTGTGTAGTGTTACTGATAGCGGCACCACTACTTCCAACAGCACAGATCAGTTCATAAACTCATACGTACTCGAAAAAACTACTTATACATGTTATACCCCGTTACCGTTTCCATTTGATACCGTTACCGTTGGTTAGAAAATCCCGCCTCTGTAACATGCTCCTTTCCCTCAATTAGTTAAGTGATCGTTTATTGTTTTGGTTAGAAAATCCCGCCTCTGTAACCTGCTCCTTTCCCTTGAATAGTTAAGTGATCGTTTATTGTTTTGGTTAGAAAATCCCGCCTCTGTAACCTGCTCCTTTCCCTCAATTAGTTAAGAGATCGTTTATTGTTTTGGTTAGGAAATCCCGCCTCTGTAACCTTCTCCTTTCTCTTAATTGGTAATGTTATCGTTTATTGTTTTGGTTAGAAAATCCCGCCTCTGTAACCTGCTCATTTCCCTCAATTAGTTAAGTGATCGTTTATTGTTTTGGTTAGAAAATCCCGCCTCTGTAACCTGCTCCTTTCCCTCAATTAGTTAAGAGATTGTTTATTGTTTTGATTAGAAAATCCCGCCTCTGTAACCTGCTCCTTTCCCTAATTTAGTAAAGTGACCGTTTATTGTTTTGGTTAGAAAGGCTAACCTCTGCAACCTGCTCCTTTCCTTCATTTGGTAAAGTGACTGTTTATTGTTTTGGTTAGAAAATCCGGCCTTAACCTGCTCCAACCAACCTTAACCAGAAAAAGTGAATTTTGAAAAAATGCGACTTATGGTCTTTTTACATTGCACGGCAGAGCTATTTATAATTTATTTATTATTACAGGCAAATGATGGACAATGTGGAGCCATTAATGTAAGTTTGTTAGTTATTTTAAATTATTATTTTAAATGTAGTTTCATGCGATTTCATAGATATTGTAAGTGGTGACAAGTTGAGATAAATTCATAAATGTTATAAAATAATTGAGTTGAGATAATGTCTGGGAGACCTCTGGTGACCAAAAAAGAAAGGGTAACAACAGTTACGAGCTTTCACCCGACAGGGCTTGATAAATGGCTTGAGAAGCCCTGTCGGGTGAAAGCTCGTAACTGTTGTTACCCTTTCTTTTTTGGTCACCTGAGGTCTCCCAGACATTATCTCAACTCAATTATGATTACTACGGTGACGAGAGCGCGACAATTTCTTAAAAGTTATAAAAATATTTCCTAACAGGTTACAGAGCTGGAAGAACAAAATACAGAGTTGAAAGAAAATATTAATGGATTGAGTGACCAAGTAAAAGATATACTTACAAACCTAACTAACCAGTTTATTGCATCATAAATTACAATAATTTTAAATTACTTACTGTTATACTGTATATTTAGTAAAGGTTTCGAAATGAGTATTCCGATCCGATGCTAGGTTACCTATTAGTGCTCCCGGAAGGGAACCTTGGTGATTTTCTCCCTTTAATTTTAATATTTTAATCTGTGTGTTTCCGATTTAAATTTTAATATTAATTGTGAAATAAATAAATAAACTACAGACGGACCTGGACATACTTTTCGATTGGAGCTGTACTTGGCAGTTGACCTTCAATTATTCGAAATGCAAAGTGATGCATTTGGGTTATGACAATCCAAACCTCCCATACAACCTCGGCAACCATACAATAGAAGTATCAAATAAAGAAAAAGACCTGGGAGTCATATTTCAAAGGGATCTTTCGTTCAGCCACCATATATCAACGATAGTGAAAAAAGCCAACCGAACTCTTTGTTTGATATATCGAACATTTAAACATCTAGATGGAGGAATTTTTATTAATCTTTATAAAGCGCTCGTACAACCAACCCTAGAATACGCATCAACAGTTTGGTCTCCCCACAGGATCGATCGGCGAGATACGGCTAATTGAAGGAGTCCAACGACGCGCTACACGATTAGTGGCCACCCTGCGAGACAAGCCGTACCCAACGCGCCTGCGAGAACTTGGCCTCCCCACACTCGAGTACCGGCGCCATCGGGCAGACCTCGTCCAGGTATACCGTTATCTATCGGGGCTCGAATCGGTGGACCATAGGAACAAGTTTACACTTGCGTCGACCAGCACGCGCGGTCACAGTCTAAAACTCGAAAAGCCAAGAGCGAGACTACTACAGAGGAACTCGACTTTCCACTTTCGGGTAGTTGAACCATGGAATGCGCTAACCGACGCGGTAGTAACTTCCCCATCATTAAATACTTTTAAATCTCGCCTAAACACTCACTATAAGCACTTCAATCTGAAATTTTATCCGTCGTGGTGGACCTAGAAACATTTTTCAATGAGTGATAATTGTAACTCTACATTTAATGAATTCAATAACTTAATTGATTGGTTTATATTTAATTTCTAGTCTATAAATTGATTTATTTATTTAACCCTTTCATGCCCAAATATACGCATGAAAACCTATGGTACAGTAGGAATACTACATTTTAATTACAATATTTTAATTAAATCATTTTTAATTGTATCAATAATATAGGAATACATAATTTATTAATTAATTTTTATTGACCATTAGGCAATAGGCTAATCGCTTCACATTCGGATCTGCACGTAAGAAATCTTTAATTAAATTTGGTATCAATTTAGACTATTTGTTTATTGACATGTTTTTAAGCCTGTAGAACAGTACTTATTTACCAATTTATTGTCAATATTTTAAATACTTTTTTAAAATTATGGTACGTACGTTGTTTGCGCCACACTATAACCTACCCCGTCAGTTTTTAGTAATTCATACATATCTTATTCAAATTTCAATAGTTCTACCGATTCTACACTACTTTGTTTTAACCTATATTAGTTTGTTGTTTGTGCATCGCCGGTTTTTAACAGTCCTACGCTGGATTGAGTACATGTATTTCGTTGGTGTCGTATCAGGTTTTTTTTTTATACTCTTCTTCAACTTCTTACTATATTTTATTAGGCCTATCCTATTACCGGTATTACATACAACATATTAATTTACTTTCAGTTCTGGTTCCATATAAAGATTGCCTTAAATTATGTCGGTGATGGGTATCTATAAGTTTATCTTCCTCTTACCCTAAACTATTAAACATTCACTGATTCACCTTACAGCTGTCTGGCTGTACAGCCATAGGCCCTAGCCAGATAGCAGCATACAGGCTGACAGGCAGACAGGCATAGCTGCATACTGGCAGACTGGCATAGCTGCATAGCATAAGCCATACCAGCATAAGCATACATACTCATACTGTCATACAGCCCATGCCAGCATGCAGCCATATTACCGGTCAGCCGGTTACGGTACCGGTACTCTGTAATTAAATTTTGCAATTTTAATTCTAGGGTAAATCTTTTCGACCTACGCGTAGGCCTACGCGTAGCTACGCGTAGTTTGTAACTTCCATTCCTGTCATTTACCGGTAGGGCCAGACTTACTGCCTTTTTAACAACTACCGGTACGCGTAGGTGTTTTAAAACTATGCGTAGTTATTTTGGAACTACGCGTAGGTATTTTGAAACTACGCGTAGGTGCTACGCGTAGCTACGCGTAGGTGCTACGCGTAGCAGTCCTGATAAAATGATTTTTCATTTCAGGTCCGGTAGGGTTGAGTTGTTAGGCAAGTATCGGTATGTCAGGTATCTGATTTATCAGACAAATGTAATAACAGAATCGGAAACTCATATCTCTACATACAGAACTGGACTAACTGAACTACTCAACATACTGAACTATTTCCTTTGTAAACTATTTTTGAACTCTAAACATTAATTATTAACACATTTTACCGCCCGCAACGCATGAAGTGAAGAATATGTAGTCTTCGCGTATTCCTCTATATAGAGTATGCAGGTATAGGATACATTACTGTTGAAAGCATTTGATGGTTGTGGGTTGTTTATTGAACATAGCGTATTGTGTCTTATTTTAGTACTGACTCGCTTGGAATACGTAAGCCTACTAATGATAAACGACGTATAGGCATAGTTATATATAGCTACGCGTAGGTCGCGTAGGACCTACGCGTAGCACCTACGCGTAGTTATTGTTAAAACTCTGAAACTGGTGATATATGACCCAATGTTGCGAACTACGCGTAGCTACGCGTAGCTACGCGTAGCTACGCGTAGGCCTACGCGTAGGTCGAAAAGATTTACCCTAATTCTAAGTTACGATATGCCGCCAAAGACTGAAAGAAGAGACCACGGCTGACTGCTCGGAGAAAGGGGAAATCAGCAGACGCTCAAAGAAAAGCTGCTGAACGAGCTTCAGTGAGTGACAGTGGTCTAGAACAAAGACGTTCTCTTGATCGCCAGCGAACTTCTGCGAGGACTGGAGGAGGGACAGTGAGTTGCCCGAAAATCGGCGGGCTCGGTTGGCACAAGCTGACAAGTCCGCAAACATACCGCGGCTGTGAGAACCGAGCAGTCGCCTGAAGATCGGCGGGCCCGGCTGCCCGGTTGGCCCAAGACCGCGAACATACCGCGGCTGTGAGAACCGAGCAGTCGCCTGAAGATCGGTTGGCCCAAGACCGCCAACATACCGCGGCTGTGAGAACTGATCAGTCGCCTGATGATCGGCGGGCCCGGTTGGCCCAAGACCGCGAACATACCGCGGCTGTGAGAACCGAGCAGTCGCCTGAAGATCGGCTAGCCCGGTTGGCCCAAGACCGCCAACATACCGCGGCTGTGAGAACCGATCAGTCGCCTGATGATCGGCGGGCCCGGTTGGCCCAAGACCGCCAAAGTACCGCGAATGCGAGAACCATCCAGAGGCTGTTACCTCAGAGTAAATTCGTGGCAAGAAAAGTCGGTGGTATCTTTGAAGGCAATGTCAGAATGTGCTGGTGTCATACAATATCCAGGATACGCTTATCAAACTGGAGGGCTCGCCGTCCAGCGGACTAGGCCTAGCCATTTGCTGCGCAGGAAAGCCGGCACCTGTTTTATCAGATATTTTCGCCGACACTCCTGATAGTTTTCAATCCCTGTGCGTGGGTCAGGATGAACGGTCTTCGATATTCAGGGACAGATCCCGGGCTCTGAATAACGGATTATCGATGGCATCTTTGAAAGTAAAGACACCCCGTCCTCCGGGTTAGTACATATGTTTGTTATTTATTAGGCCTAAATTAATTACCGGTACCGGTAATTAAATTACAATAAAACCAATACCGGTACCGGTACTCTAATAGGCCTATTATTTTATAGGCCTACATGTATACCTGTACAGGTAGCTGAAATGAGTTTCAGGCTCATCCCAAATCCGTACCAGTCAGCCAGTGACACCGTTCACCAATTCTTCAAATTTTTCTTGTAACCCTCTTCAAGTTTTAAGAACAGGTATTATTCAACCTTTAGGCCTATGCTATACTGCTATAGGCACCGGTAGTGGCCAACTTGAAAATAGTATATTGGGCAACTTGAAACTAAATGAGTAGATACAATGAGTAGATATTTCCGCTTCGCACAGCACGACATAACATTTGTCTGTTTGTTTCTGGTTTGGAGTTTTCTTCAAAATGTAAATTTTCAAATGTGCGTTTTTTCTTAAATTTTATTAACATTTATTTTCATTTCACTAGGCCTATACTGTCAAAATTTTAGGACCGCTCTGACAAAAATTAGTAACAGAGTTAACTTTGTTAGCCTGATTTTGGAGGTTAGGTTTATGATTTTCGTGTTAGTTGGTCAGCGAGAATCTTATTTGTGGCCAAATGCCATAACTTCGTGAGTTTTCATCCATGATTGGGGATTTTGGGGCTCATTATATTCGGAATATAAAAGTTTTTTTTTTCAATTTCACTTCCCCATTATTTATTCATTTATTATTCAAAAACATTGTTAAAAAATGCATCAGTTCTAAATAAGTGTACATGGGTACCGGTACTAGTGTCAATCTTCTAATACTGAAATTTAGCAGGTGATAACAATATACCGGTACCTAATATTCATTGTTTTGGTTCCTTTCAACTCGCCTCTGTAACCTTTTTCTTTCATATCCGGGTAGTAGTGACTACAGTTTAGGTACTTTCCGGCTTATCAGAGTAGGAGGGTGCCCTATTTGACACAAGTCCCTGTAAATGTAGTGCAAGTATTGGAATGCTGTTTTTATCTATATAAAGGTGGAGTACCATTCCATCCCGACTATTAGCATAATTAAATTTTTCCACCACCCCGTCTATTCGGGACGCCAGAGTAAGTGTACATTATTATATAAACATGAAGAAGACCAGTACCTTGGATGAAGAAAAAACCGCCTCGCTCTGTTTATATCTTACAGACTAAAGTTATTGCTATTACCTCTATAAATCGTCAGTGCAACGCAACTCTGATCTTTACTTTAACTAACTTTACTCGAGTCGTTGGCCTGTACAAATCTGTAAATAATTTATGGGATATTGGTTTTAATCAATTTCATTTTATTATGTAGTAATTAATTTTGTTTTAGGTGGAAACTATTCGCCTTCGGTTATCATCCAAGGGAAGGTAGCCGTTCTGATGGGGCCACTTCGCGCTGATGACGGCAGCCAGCCTGCCTTCTCACAGCTTTACGTCCTGGATCCGAGCCTTGCTGATAAGGAAACCGAGCTGCGGTGGAAAAACATGGTTCTTCCGGGATCCGTTTCGTCGAGGGAGAAGGATGTATTAATGGGACTCCTGGAACAATTACAGGACGTTCTCAAGAACTGCAATCCTTATCTAAAGGATTTTAAGCGTGCCATGGAGGTTGTGGACCAAGATGAGTCGACGTCTCTACAGCTGCACATAGACGGCGGTCGTCGGCCCGAGGGGGAGCACGAGAGAAGGTTTAACGCTCCTCAGGGGTTGAAGGAAATATCCAGTAAGTAGATTCATATTTCTTAGAGACTACAGTATATAAAAGGTCTGGAAATATTTAAATGCAGGTATATTACTCACCTTCGTGAGGTAGTTTCATATGGTGTTGGATCTCGTTTATTTGTAGCTAGACCTACTGCCTAAATTAATGTAATTTTTTATATTAATGAAATATGGTAATATGTGAGTTGGTACGTGATTGTGTTAGGCTTAATATATCCGCCCGGGTTGGGGATCCGAGTCAGGAAATTTAAGAAAATTTAGGGAACTTTCCTAGATATTTTTTCGGAAATTTCCTATTTTTTTAATTTATTATATATTGTATAAAAGTTTACTTTTAATCATAAATATTTACAGAAATATTGTTCGCGCTTTCAGACCTTTGGCAGTTTAACCCACCAAATTAAGATGTCTTC
>JAUCBJ010008505.1:0-16801 GCA_032718475.1 Nemertoderma westbladi | reverse complement strand
ACGAACGCATTCCGTCTCCGGCTCCGGCCGGAATTGAATATTTTGGGCGGATTTTCATTTCAACGAATTGTACAATTTTTACAACAAAATTTCCAATTAATGTAAATTTTCAAAAAAA
Source organism: Nemertoderma westbladi (assembly GCA_032718475.1). Classification (NCBI taxonomy): domain Eukaryota; kingdom Metazoa; phylum Xenacoelomorpha; order Nemertodermatida; family Nemertodermatidae; genus Nemertoderma; species Nemertoderma westbladi. The sequence continues at coordinate 16,683 of JAUCBJ010008505.1, read as the reverse complement.
AACATCAAAATTAATTTTCTTTTTAATTCAAATAAATTTAAACATAAGCAAACACAATGGAATACAAGACAAATTTTTTCATAGTTTGTATCATATTCATTCATATTATGAATATGATCAAGTCTAACCCAAAGCTATCATTTTATGACTATTTACATGCTGAGCGGACGGACTACTTTTTGCCAATAATAATTTTTTATTTTGTTGTGCTCAGCCTCACTAACAGACACGTATGCCCATAATATATACTAATTATAACTCGTCAATAATTATTATATTGTCCCAGCTCCCAAGCGTTGATGTTAGGTCTAGTAGCTATTATTATAAATTAAGATTAATTTTACCACCTTGAATGACCAATTTTTATATTCGACAGGCAATTTAGGAATATTAGATATTTAGTTATCCTATCTCTTTAGTTAGAGAAAGTTAACTGACAGTTAACTTTGAAAGTCCTCAGCAAGTCTCTGATCGGATGAGCATAAGCTCAAAGGATCGTATGCTTGAGCATGTGGACGACTTCTGTTACCTGGGATCATGGATCCGGAAGTCAGGTGAGGACCTTCGAATACGTAATGGAAAGGCATGGGCAGCCTTGAATAGGCTTTCCAGGATTTGGAAGTCACCGAGAATTAATCGGAAACTTAAGGTCCGATTATTTAGAGCAGCAGTAGTTCCAGTACTCCTCTACGGGAGTCCATGCTGGGCTCTAACTGCTGAGGACACCAAATCTCTGGATGGCACATTCACAAGAATGCTACGCCGGGTTCATTGTGCCAAGTACAATGCACACATCTCCAACCAGACACTATATAACATTGGAGGTGTCTCATCGGTTTCCCCAAGCTTGACACTAGAACAAAATCGCCTCCGCTTTGCAGGACATTGCTTTCGCAGTGAGGACCAGCCAGTGCATAATCTTGTACTTTGGCAGCCTCATGGGGTGAATAAGCATGGTGGACAGCCCATGACTTTCTTGAGACGCATCTTAAAGGACACTGGCCTTGAAGATGCGGATGATCTAGCAAATGTCATGGGTGATAGTGAGTTGTGGCGGTGCAATTTTGTTGACAAGCCGGCACAGCATTCTTAAAAATGCAGCTGCAATGCAGCATGCCGATCCTAGTAGTAGTAGTTAGAGATAGTATACAATAAACTACCACTATTATTACTTCTTTCTATTTTTCAATTTGCACTTTATTTCATTTCATTATCATATTTAACATTTAACAACATCAAATCAACCATTATATCAAATTATCAATATCAAATCGCCGTAGGTTATGGTGCAAATGGTTATGGTGATATATAAAAAAAATGATTTTTTTTTACAAATCCGGCTCCGGCCTGGCCGGTTTGAAAATAGTCAATCCGGCACATCCCTACTGATGTAGAACCATATTTACCCCACGCTTGGACCATTTATGGACCATAGATCTTCACGTGTCTTTCTTAAATTATTAGATGAAATTCCATAATAAATATTGAAGAGCATGAAATGACTTAAAGTTAAGGAGGAGGAGGGGGGGGGGCATGACAATTTTAATTACAGCAGGGCTTGGCAGACCAACTACTATAACCCAAAAACAAATTAATAACACGGCGGGGCCAAATTTCGCTGAAAAAACCGTAACATATTTTATGAACGGACACTTATCATAAAATTAAATTAAGAGTAAATGACATGGAAGTCTCAAATTTGGTATGAAGAAAATGTGCGATAAATTATGCCAATTTTCTAATTCAATAATAAACTTTATTTCTAAAAATATTATATTATATTATTATAAAGTCGAGTAATAAATACGACATTATTCCGATCACAATTCAATATTGCACTTAAACTTTTGCTTTTTGGTGGCCCTTTCGAAAGGTTTAAATCGAAAGTTATTCCCGTAAATCTTGTACAGCCGGTTATCCAGAATAAATGAGAACACACAGGAGTGCTTGGGGAGTTTCTTCTCCTTATTATCGGTGCAAAGGAGTTTGAATACATTCTTAGACTCATCGATAACCAATCCAGTTAGACCCACGTAGGTGGGGCACTTTGATCGCGCGACAGTGAGTAAGGCCCCCTGCATACTGGCGCGAGCCACGCGACTGGCTACCTTTACTGTATCGGTGCAGTCCTTAAGAAGGTCCCGCATGTACCCCTCCCACAACTGATTCAAAGGTTGGAAATCTCGGAAGCGACGGTTAGTTGAAACTTCGTCCGATTTGATTTTTATTCGACGTTGTTTACGAGTCAAATGACTTTCCGATTGATTCTTTACTTTTTTCGACTTTTGCACTTCAAATTCTAGAAAAGTTAAATATGAATAATTGCGATTAATAAATTATTTCAGAGGTGCCAGAGGAATTATAGGGACTTATTAAATTAATAATATACATATAATAATAATATGGACATTATTAATATTTTAAATAGATACCGACGGTAGATATAAATTGGCGGAAGATAAAAAGTATATTTCACTAACTTTTCTCAGAAGAACTAAAAATAAGTTTTGAAAAATAAATGACAGTCCTACCCCGCCCGGAATGTAAATAATAAAAGTATTTATTAAACTAAATTAATAAATACGCTGGGCCTATTTCTTATAATAGTACCGGGCGTATATACTATAGTCAAGTCAATCTAGCAAAAAAAAACCATAACGTAATTTGCAATCAATCCGAACCACATATTTTGGATTCTATTACCTTATTAATGACCAAAAAAGTCTATAAAATATTATTTCGCGAATCATATGTTTGATAGATTCATAGAAATTCTGCTTAAATTTGCATAACACAAGCCAAACAAAAGGAACAGTAGGGAAGAGTGAGTAGCAAATTGGTGATGTTCCAGAATAATTTAATTAGTTTCACAATAAGCTGTGATTCAATGGGAAATCAGTAATATTTTCACTGGCGTGTTACACATTAATTGCTATATCTCGGAAACTAGAAGTCGCATCAAAATTTTAAATATAAAAATGTTACTGATATATTAACTGATGCAAAAATATAATATAATTCCACTGCAGAGAAATGTAATAATTGCCATTAATGTTATCGAAGATTTTTCATATAATAAAATAAAATTGGGATTGCTACTGCATTGAATTTTGGTGTAATTAATTTATTTGAAAATCACAATAGTTTATCACATGGCAGGGTATTTTTTTGGGAATACGGGTTTTTTGGGGTCGACAAATCTGATACACCCTTTTTGAGGATAAGTAGTGTTAATAAGCTTAAGCTTCCCATTTTGTACCAGCGAAAATGATAGTAAAAATGAGGAAATTATTATACAAATTTCCGTTGCTCTGGAAACTAAATTGGAAACTATGTATTAGTGCATAGTTCAGTCAATCGATAGTCATTGTACTAAAGTTTGTGTACGCCAAGTTTGGCTAAAATCCCACTAATAGTTGCCTGTTGCTATGTAAAATCCATGTTGCTAAGGAAAGAAACAGGAAATTAAAAGTGATCCGTATAATATATTTTTATAGACTTTTTCTGGGGTATTAAAATTAACAAGGTAATATAGAATAAAAAAATGGTTTGGATGAATTGCGAATTTCTTGTGTTGACCCCCCTTTTTTGGCCAGATTGGAGAGAACATAGGGCAGAACTCCTATAATAGTTAATCAATTCATTAAAAAACATGAATAAACGACCGACCCGACACTCTAAAGGGTTACTGTTATATTGTTGGAGTAATAGCGAAATAATAGGAGTATCCGCATCGATTCCCCCCTAGAGAGGGATGAATTTTGATTGTGTCGAAAGTTCCCCTAACCGCGTTTAGTAACATTAAGGTTTAATATCCGGCGCAAGTTTACCAGAAATCAGTCGGGCCAGATATTAAAAAGTGATGATATTCGGTGCACACAAAAATAAAACTCAACAATAGTTACCTTTTTTATTAGCTGTGATCATAAGATAGTCGGTACCACGATCGCCTTCGCGTTGTCTGTTCTTGCCGAGTTTATTAGTAAGAGATTCCACGAATTCTTTTCCATCACAAGATAATATAAAGTTTGGATCCCTTAAACTCATATGTAGCTCAGAGTATAGGTTGTTATCCGTTTTAGAATCCATGAAATTCACATTAATAATCGTGAAATATTACTAAATTACAGTCAACAGTACCGTACCATTATATTATAATGAGAGCACTTCCAAGTTCCAATAATATTAGAGAAAATAGATATGAAATAGGCTGAGGGGGGGGGGGGGGGGGGGGCTAGAACAATTATTTAGGACATAATACCTGAATACGGATAAGCTGATAAGAGATACATCGCGGAGTCAGCTCAGCAGCATTGAGCGAGTAGCAGAACAAAATATAAAATTAATATGCCGGTTTGCTTTGCTGTACCGGTCCGTATTCACAATATATGTTACCGGCAGGCGGTAGTTTACTGTGTAAATTTAAATTTCCACATATATCAGTTTATGGAGGGAGGAGCAGGCAGGCAGGTAGGCCTAGTACATAGTAAGGGGGGGGGGGGGGGGAACAGGGAAAAACACCGGGATAAGATAAGACTTCTTGTCATAATTAAAACTGTCATGTAACCCTAACCCAAGGCCTACTAGAGAAAGTTTCTCTAGTAGGCCTTGCCCTAACCCTAACTGTCTAAGTCATAATCTAAGAAATTTAGCGGAATTTCGGACATTATTGCCAATAATGGCCCTTCGGGCCTAGATCTGTAGATGGCAATAATGTCAGAAATTCCATTAAATTTCTTAGATTATGACTTAGGGTTAGGGTTACATGACAGTTTTATATATGGTCAGATGGTTGTGGTGTGGCCTGACCAACTAACCCTAACCAAAATAATAAACCAAACACCCCACAAGCCACTTAAAGTACGCTAGTCAGACAGTGAGGCTGTCAGGTTTAGGTTACAGTCAGACAGTATAAATACCAGTATGCAGAATGCAGTAGCCAGTAGCCCTACTGTCAGACTGTTTACTGGTTCAATGAATGTAAGTACCAGCAATCAGGCAATACGTCCAATTTGCGGAAAGGAGAGGAAACGAAAGGTGCAGGTGCGTAGCAGGTATGAATGTTACGTTACAGGTTACTACTGTCAGACTGTACTAGTGCTGTAGTACTTACACAAATTTGTCAGTTTCTTCCTTTTATTTGTGTCCTGCCAACTTTCCCTTTTCTGGGCATACTTACCATACGTCCATACCCGTACAGGTACAGCTGTACAGGCAACTTAAACTTTAAAGTCACATAGGCAGGCACGGCACTACACTTACTGCAGCACTTGGTTTGGTCAGTTGGCGCTGCCCTTAGTCCTGTAGTCAGGTAGTCAGAGAATGTCTGAAGTAGGCCTACCGGTACACGTACACGGTACCCTACCGTGGTGCGGCGCGGGTGAGACTGTGAGATGTGTACTAGTGTCTGAGTGTAGTGTACTGCGGTGGTGCGGAGATCAGGAGATAATGCAGTACAGCAGTACCAGTCAGCCAGTAGTACCTGAGTACCGGTACTGCCACTGCGATACATACATACCAGCAACGCAGCAACTACCACCTACCCTGTACCCTACCGTGTACCGGGACCAGCTGACTGGTGTCAACAAATCAGACTACCTATATATGGTTCATGTTCGAATTTCCCTCCTCCATACTGCCATAAAGGACAATAACAATAATTATTGAAGCTAGCAGTACTATAGTGTCCCATTCCCAGGCATATTGTAACGTAACTGGAGTGTGGAGGGCGGGGGCGGGGGGGGGGGATGCTATTTGAGTGGTAAGTGTGATGTGGCAGTTATGTTCATTTTGTTTACAGTGTCAAAGATCGGTTTTTAATTTTGAAGGTTTCTGTATCTGTAAAATGAGTCACAATCATTGTTTATCGATCTGATCTATGTAGATTCTTACATTTATACGCGGTTAATTTAACATTACCAAAATAATGTTGTACAGTATTGTAAAATATCGAAATTTAACTAATACAGTATAAAGTTCCGAGATAAATAAATATATCAACAAATAAATTGATAAATTTATTTTATGGTTGATAGTAGTTCCTGGCGGAGGCACGCAGTAAAGACCATCCGAGCCAAAATAATTTCGGAAAATTGAAATAATAATAATAAATAATAAATCATGATCTAGGGGGACCGCACTGGAAATAAGTTGTCAGACTTTGTCCGTAATCCTTGGCCGTAGGAGATTTACTTTTCGTGAATAAACCAATTTTTTGGGGGAAGTAATTTTAACTTCATTTCTCGTGCAGAATTGGTGACATTCCTGTGGGTTGATTGTGAAACAAACAATAACAAATAATATACACAGTACGGTATTGCATTGGTAGGGTCTACAATTTCAAAGGGAAGTAATGCTACAGAAATTAAAGTTGCGTTTTTCTCGCCCAGAATTGAGGGGAGATTGTGGTTCATTAGCAACGCGATGTTGAAATACTACTAAATAAATGAAATGAATTTCTCCATGGCATTTTCTGGTGTTTAATTTGTACAAAACCCTATATTAAATATTATTAACAGGGCAACTCCTCTGACAAAAAATGTATCTGGGCGGCCCAGATGAAGGCCCAACGAATAAATATATCGGAAATGTTAACCAAAGAGTGGTCGGCACAGATTCGTCGGATAAAATCCAAAAAGTTACCCCAGTTGTCCTTAACGACCACTTCACGGACGAGATCGCTGGCGAACACAATTCCGACGTGGGATAGAACGTCGGCTAATGACCGGTCTACGCATAGCGAGAGCCGTAATGGACAATCCAAGGATCCGATGATTACAGGCCTAACCATCTCCGTAAACAAATCCTCCGACCATCCCAAATCGCGAAGGGCATCACGCTCAGAAATTGATCGCGATAACTCCAGATCATGGATCCTCTTCCTCTTCCATGCTCTCCGCTGCTCAGTGTCATTCCATTTAGATCTGACGATCTTCCACGAAAGATCCATAATGATCAACTCAAACTTTCTCTTTTTGGTTTCATCCTTCTCTCCACCCAGCTGCATCCTTATGTCGGCTAATTCCTCCTGTAGATCTTCGTATTCATTAAAGCTGAACCTATCCAAACCATCTGTCACCCGTCTCTTCACCTCATCCGGATCGCTACGCCAGTTCCCCTCTTCTACCTCTAACTTGAGGTTTGTTGCCCGAATTAGCAAAGTTTCTTTCTCCATGACCCGTTGAATCCGTTGCTTATCGAACGCATTCAGCGTTTCTCGTTTAAGCTTTTCCTCTTCGACTGTTTTTTTTTCTGAATTTGTCGACTCGATTGATTCTACAGTCTCCCTGGACGTCGAACATTCCGGTTGTACCGATGAACTAGGAGATACTTTTGATGGACGATCTACACCTGCAGTGTCATCAGTGACCCTACGTTTGCGATTGGTACTTTGTATTATGGTGGCATCACCGCATGGGTTTGCATCTATTAATGTACTTCCGCATCGGTTAGAAGCGTCATTAATATCTCCCCGGGGACTTCCGCCATCAGCAACTTCCACAGTATTCCCTGTTATTGCAGCATTATCGTCCTTCACAATGTCGCTGTCGTTCTTCAGATCAACACTATCTTCCGTCACATTGACACCATCTTCATTCATCTTGTCACCATTTTCCTTAACAATAATGTCACTATCTTCCATCATGCTGCCACCATCTTCCTTCATGCTGCCACTATCTTCCCATTTGTTGCCACTATCCCCCCTCATGTTGCCACTATCTTCCTTTACCAATCCAACATCTTCACCCACACTATTTATAACATGTACCACCATCGTTCTTCACGATGTCCATCACATAAGGTCCACAAGTACAAGTTTCATAATTTTTGTGTAAGTAATGTAATAATTTAATTCACAATTACAATAATATTAGTTTACAGTATGCTTAACATTTTATATTTTTAAATTTATATCTTATTTTTTACTACAATGGGTACCATAAAAAAAAGTAGCTACCTAAAATATAAAACCTTATTATTAATAATAATAGTAAATAGCCATGAATTGTCGTAGACTTTGGACTTCTGCAGTAGATTATTCATTTATACCTACCTATAGTCACCATGTCCTGGAATATACTGCAGTGTCGTTTTAAGCCCCTGCCCCCCACACACCGCCAAAACAAATTTTCTACAAATGATTGAGACTGCATGAAATTTGAAACATAGATTGTTTCACCTTCCCTCTTCCTTGCTGGGTGAGCCAGAATGTTATTTTTGCTTTGATCTCTAGCTACAAGCGTTTAATAAAGGTTTCTCCGACGATATTCTACAGTAGCAGTTCAACCGCAGTTATACTTCAGCCTTATAGTGATTTGTTGGTACTGATGGAAAGCGGACCTTGTCAAGCAAAAGGGTCCCAAAATGAGATTTTTTCTAATGCAAATTTTATACCGGTACTTGGAAATACATTATAAATTGATTCTAGCATGTTTTATTTCTGTTCTAGAAAATGTTCTATAAAATAAGCAGATATGTTTTTATGGTAGCTAGTGTTTTTTTACTACAGTAGCTAGTATTTATTGAAATTATGAAAAATGTTAAAACATTGATATTTCAGGTTTAACCAACAGTTTACAGTTTATATTATTTTTTGCAATTTTCAATAAATACTAGCTAGTAAAAAAAAACACTAGCTACCACTAAAAAAAATATTTACGAATTTTCTAGAACATTCATCAATACCAAAAGAGCATTAAAAAACACTAATAAAGGACTGGTGAAAAAATGGCAGCGGTGTCGACAGGGCGAAGTAGGGACCCTGGAAAGCAGTCCGTGCTGGGATTCCAATTATGTACCGTAAGTTAATCCGAATTCCGTTAAAAGATAGCTGAGATATGCACGTTCAAATGTTGCATGGTTTTGTTCCTGCGCAAGGGTTTTTAATTCAACATATTTAATAATAATATATACACAATATTCTGAACATTTTGTTTTTGTATGAATAGCTATGAAATAGTATGATTAAAGAGGAATTGCGTTGTTGCCCAGCTACATATAGGATAAACAAAATATTGCAGAATAATATGTTGTAGTATAAGTAGAATAAAAAAGCCTCGCGCAAGTGCAAAACCATTCACATTTGAACGCACATATCTCTTGTGTTACATATTTGGAATCCTTGCATGGTCAGGCTTTCCATCAGTACCAACAAACAGCTATAAAGTACTGTTGTACAGTAGAAGAATAACTGCAGCGGGACTGGTGCAATATCGTCAGAGACACCTTATTTAAACGCTTGTAGCTGCTAGTAGTTTGTATGGAAAAATATGAAATATTCTGGCTCAATAATGAATACCGAATGAATATATATTAATTATATTTTATTATTATATAATAATTCAAACTGAATAACAACACTATGTTCGAGGGCATGGTGCGGTATGGGGGGTGATACCCCCATTGTGAGTGTGACGAAATCACTTGAAGCTGGAGACAACACAGGACAAACTCCGATATTTATTATTGGGCATGCTCCCCACCCCCAGTCAGGTGTTGTGAAACACAAGCTGCACCGTGATTGGTTTATGCTGTATAGTAGTGTATTGCTTTGATTGCATTTATATAAAGTTATATCATTCTGGTACAGTGTTATATTTTGCATCACCCTCAATTTCAAGTTATTCGATTTCAAGTATTCTGGAACCTCTAATGATATTTGTATATAAGCAATATTATTTTATGGTTAACTAATAATATGTTTAATAAATAAAATGTTCTGTGATTTCGTGATATATAAATCGTGTTGCAAAATAATGGAAAATTCAAAAAGAAAGCAAGAATCTAGGAGTCAGGGCCGGAAAGGGCGCAGGATGGAGGAAGAACAACGAAAGCGGGAAAGCGTGTTAATGGAAAGGTTTCTCATTTCCACTGTGGCAACCAGTGCCACTTCCACTGCGGCAACCAGCCCTACTTCTACCGTGGCAACCAGTGCCACTGCCACTGTGACAACCAGTGCCACTTCCACTGTGGCAACCAGCGCTACTTCTACCGTGGCAACCAGTGCCACTGCCACTGTGACAACCAGTGCCACTTCCACTGTGGCAACCAGCGCTACTTCTACCGTGGCAACCAGTGCCACTTCCACTGTGGCAACCAGTGCTACTTCTACCGTGGCAACCAGTGCCACTGTCACTGTGGTAACCAGTGCTACTTCTACCGTAGCAACCAGTGCCACTTCTACCGTGGCAACCAGTGCCACTTCCACTGTGGCAACCAGCGCTACTTCTACCGTGGCAACCAGTGCCACTGCCACTGTGACAACCAGTGCCACTTCCACTGTGGCAACCAGCGCTACTTCTACCGTGGCAACCAGTGCCACTGCCACTGTGACAACCAGTGCCACTTCCACTGTGGCAACCAGCGCTACTTCTACCGTGGCAACCAGTGCCACTTCCACTGTGGCAACCAGTGCTACTTCTACCGTGGCAACCAGTGCCACTGTCACTGTGGTAACCAGTGCTACTTCTACCGTAGCAACCAGTGCCACTTCTACCGTGGCAACCAGTGCCACTTCCACTGTGGCAACCAGCGCTACTTCTACCGTGGCAACCAGTGCCACTGCCACTGTGACAACCAGTGCCACTTCCACTGTGGCAACCAGCGCTACTTCTACCGTGGCAACCAGCGCCACTGCCACTGTGGCAACCAGTGCCACTGCCATTGCGGAAACCAGTGCCACTTCCACTGTGGCAACCAGCGCTACTTCTACCGTGGCAACCAGCGCCACTGCCACTGTGGCAACCAGTGCCACTGCCACTGCGGCAACCAGTGCCACTTCCACTGTGGCAACCAGCGCTACTTATACCGTGGCAACCAGCGCCACTTCCACTGTGGCAACCAGCGCTACTTCTACCGTGGCAACCAGCGAGACTGCCACTGTGGCAACCAGTGCCACTGCCACTGCGGCAACCAGTGCCACTTCCACTGTGGCAACCAGCGCTACTCCTACCGTGGCAACCAGTGCCACTGCCACTGCGGCAACCAGTGCCACTTCCACTGTGGCAACCAGCGCTACTTCTACCGTGACACCCAGTGCCACTGCCACTGTGGCAACCAGCGCTACTTCTACCGTGACACCCAGTGCCACTGCCACTGTGGCAACCGGCGCCACTGCTACTGTGGCAACCAGCGCTACTTCTACTGCGGCAACCAGCGCTACTTCTACCGTGACACCCAGTGCCACTGCCACTGTGGCAACCGGCGCCACTGCTACTGTGGCAACCAGCGCTACTTCTACTGCGGCAACCAGTGCCACTGCCACTGTGGCAACCAGTGCCAGTGCCACAGCGGCAACCAGTGCCACTTCCACTGTGGCAACCAGCGCTACTTCTACCGTGGCAACCAGTGCCACTTCCACTGTGGCAACCAGTGCCACTGCCACTGCGTCAACCAGTGCCACTGCCACTGTGGCAACCAGCGCTACTTCTACCGTGGCAACCAGTGCCACTGCCACTGTGGCAACCAGTGCCACTTCCACTGCGGCAACCAGTGCCACTGCCACTGTGGCAACCAGCGCCACTTCTACCGTGGCAACCAATGCCACTGCCACTGTGGCAACCAGCGCTACTTCTACCGTAGCAACCAGCGCCACTGCCACTGTGGCAACCAGCGCTACTTCTATAGTGGCAACCAGCAGTGCCACTGCCACTGTGGCAACCAGCGCCACTTCCACTGTGGCAACCAGCGCTACTTCTACCGTAGCAACCAGCGCCACTGCCACTGTGGCAACCAGCGCTACTTCTATAGTGGCAACCAGCAGTGCCACTGCCACTGTGGCAACCAGTGCCACTGCCAACGTGGCAACCAGCGCTACTTCTACCGTGACACCCAGTGCCACTGCCACTGTGGCAACCAGCGCTACTTCTATAGTGGCAACCAGCAGTGCCACTGCCACTGTGGCAACCAGCGCTACTTCTATAGTGGCAACCAGCAGTGCCACTGCTACTGTGGCAACCAGCGCTACTTCTATAGTGGCAACCAGCAGTGCCACTGCCACTGTGGCAACCAGCGCCACTTCCACTGCGGCAACGAGTGCCACTGCCACTGTGGCAACCAGTGCCACTGCCAACGTGGCAACCAGCGCTACTTCTACCGTGACACCCAGTGCCACTGCCACTGTGGCAACCAGCGCTACTTCTATAGTGGCAACCAGCAGTGCCACTGCCACTGTGGCAACCAGCGCCACTTCCACTGTGGCAACCAGCGCTACTTCTACCGTAGCAACCAGCGCCACTGCCACTGTGGCAACCAGCGCTACTTCTATAGTGGCAACCAGCAGTGCCACTGCTACTGTGGCACCCAGCGCTACTTCTACTGCGGCAACCAGTGCCACTGCCACTGTGGCAACCAGTGCCACTTCCACTGTGGCAACCAGCGCCACTTCTACCGTGGCAACCAATGCCACTGCCACTGTGGCAACCAGCGCTACTTCTACCGTAGCAACCAGCGCCACTGCCACTGTGGCAACCAGCGCTACTTCTACCGTGGCAACCAGTGCCACTGCTACTGTGGCAACCAGCTCTACTTCTACCGTGGCACCCAGTGCCACTGCTACTGTGGCAACCAGCGCTACTTCCACTGCGGCAACCAGTGCCACTGCCACTGTGGCAACCAGCGCTACTTCCACTGCGGCAACCAGTGCCACTGCCACTGTGGCAACCAGTGCCACTGCCAACGTGGCAACCAGCGCTACTTCTACCGTGACACCCAGTGCCACTGCCACTGTGGCAACCAGCGCTACTTCTATAGTGGCAACCAGCAGTGCCACTGCCACTGTGGCAACCAGCGCTACTTCTACCGTGGCAACCAGTGCCACTGCCACTGTGGCAACCAGCGCTACTTCTACCGTGACACCCAGTGCCACTGCCACTGTGGCAACCAGCGCTACTTCTACCGTGGCAACCAGTGCCACTGCCACTGTGGCAACCAGCGCTACTTCTTCCGTGGCAACCAGTGCCACTTCACTGTACCGTCCACGAATTCGAATGGTTCAACTTGCATCGGAAGAGTTTGAAAAAAAAACTGGGCCATTCAAAATAATCCAAAATAGGTGCTTCACGAACTTTTGGTTTCAAAAGACAATTGTTTCCCCACGGGATGCACTGTGCCTAGAAAATGGTTACTATATTCACCGAAACAGGACGCTGCCTTTTGTTTCTGTTGTCTGTTATGTTCAACTTGCAGTGAAAACAGACGGAATGTGTTTCAATTTCCCAGTGGCTTCAACAATTGGAAAAAACTGAATGAAAAGATTCCAGAGCATGAAAATGGGAAATGTCATGTAGAAGCATTTCTGAAGTGGAAGGAACTAGAACGACGTCTTAACGAAGGCAAAACAATCCAAGATGAGACCCTTTCTCAGTTGGAAGCATCAAAGGCGAGATGGAGGTAAATTTTGAAAAGATTAATGGACTGTATGAAAACTTGGGCAATGCAAAATCTATCTTTTCATGGCCATAGAGAAGATGTTGATTCAATCGAGAACCCAGGAAACATTTTAGCTCTTGTGAAGTTGCTGAGTCGCTATGACAATGTCATGAGAGAACACCTAGACCTAGAGTATGTCAAAAGTCATCCCTTTGCAACGTCATTTCTATCTACACAAATACAAAATGAAGTCATTAAACTGTTCGGTAGCGAGGTACGTTCATCGATTATAAACAAGATAAAAACTGAACAGTATTACGGAATGATGTTTGACACAACTCCGGATGTTTCACACAAGGAACAGTTGTCTGAAGTACTACGGTTTGTCGATATTGATTACGAAACAAAGAAAGCCACTATTAAAGAAGTGTTCATTGATTTCGTGGAGATACATGGGAAAAAAGATGCAGAGCATTTTGAGGCGGCTATCCTTGACAAACTTCACAGTGATGGACTAGATTTATAGAACTGCTGCTCACAGTCAGGTCAGGTCAGGTATCCTAGGTCATTGATCAAGAAAACTTGCCACCTCCATGCAGCATAAAGGAGGTGCCACTGTAAGCGCCAATACGCATTCTACCCCCAACCAAAATTATTGTAAGTACAGATAAGTGTAACATGTTAAATCTATTCAGTATACTGATGTAAGTGTCATAATTTAATGGCCCTAGTTGTAATGCCAGGTGCTTGTTTCTGATTGGCTGTTAGCCTTTCAGTGATATACAATGGTGATGGGAGCTAGGCTCTTTTACTTACCTTTTAGTCACAGTGCTGCAGTGCTTTAGTTACTGTATCTTACAGTCTTATCTTATTACCGGTACCGGTACTGTTATTTTGCGTCCTCCCGGACACCCACTTTTGGGCGAAGAGTCCTATGAATATTACCAGTTGTCAGTTGTCAGTTGCCAGTTGCCAGTTAGTCAATTAGCCATTAACAGATTTAACCAGTTTTATCAGTGATTCCGATCCGGTGATTATTATTTATCATTCATCTGTTCATTGTATTAATATGGAGACGGACCGAGAATCTTAACAGGACCTGCGTTTTCCTTGCCTCGCATCCCCATCCATCCTTTCGCAAGCGACGTTGGTGAGGCTGTCATAGCTTACACACGTTGGATCCTAGGGGTTTCTGCGTGTGTGCTTTATGCCTAATGTAAGTTGCAGTGCACTTGCAACCAGGTAACTCGCATTCAAAGGTGTCCAGCACATTCGGTTGGTGAGTTTGTCTGTTAGTGTCTGTCTCAGTGTCTTATGTATGACTGTGTTAGTTTATCTGTGTGTCATCTGTCTGTCCTGTTACCGACTGTCAGACTGGTGTGAATGCAGTGCAGCGTCACTGGCAAACTGCGTGATATCAAAAGCCCGAAAGTCTTTTAGCGGCAGGGTGTTTCCGGTTTATTGTACGGATGAGCTCACTGCTATCCTTTAGCCGCTACAGTAATATTCATAGTAATATTCATTGCAATATTCATTTTAATGTTCATTATATTTCTTATATAATTAAATTAATTACAGGACGCAATTACCTGATTACTATTACCGGTAGGCCTTCTCTACCAACAATTGGACGGATTTACGGCCTTTGCCAAACTCGACGCCAGTTACTGCCTTGTCCTGACTGGTTTACGGTTTTACCCAAACTTGATGTCCGCCCCTGACTTGGTATAGGAGACAGACTACAGGACTAGCCTATTACACTGTCACACCGACCTCAGAATTGACATACGGCTTTAGCCACAATCGACGCCAGCTGGATATTTTATTCTTGTCTGGTATACGGTTTTAACCAAACTGACGTCAGTTCTCAGTCGTTTATTAGGTCTGCAGGTAGCACTAAACACAATTTCCACACACAGACAGACGGAAATTATAATTTCCGGGTTGTAATAAACAAATCAACCTTTGTACCAGTACTTATAAGTTTAACGCACATACTTGACGCCAGTTACTGTTTTATCTTGACTGGTTTTCGGCCAGTGACGCCACAGTGTTGTTAAATTAAACCCTGACTCGTACATCTGTGTAATGAATGAAATGTCTGAATGTGTACCTATTCTTCTGTTCTTAGATTTATATTTTTATATTTTATTTAAAAATTAATTGTTGAATACCGGTCCAAGTAAATTAATCAAATAAAGCATTAATGATCAATGATACCGGTTACTATGCTTTATTTTATAACAAAATAAAAGTGGAAAATAAAATTTAGCCTATATTCTGATATTGCCAAATATTAAAATACCGGTACTAAAAAATTCACTGATCTAATTTATATTTAAATTAATATTATCTAGGCTTAATGTACAGTAACAGTACACAGGCTGACAGGTGCTGAATTAAATATTAAGCCTATAGGCCTACCTTATATCTGTAACATTAAGTCTATAGCGGTACATATACAGATATATATACATTTATTAAATACGCTTATATTATTACGCTTATGCCGCCGGTAGGTACTTTATATCTGTAACCTTAAGCCTATACCGGTACCTTTATCTGTAACATATTAAGCCTAGGCTATATATATATATATATAGATTTATTTATTTATAGATAGGCTAAGCATATATCAGTATCAGTACATTCATATTCATAACCGTGGTGTCATAAACCAGTTTTCTGCAATTGTTATATCTGTATTGTAGTGTTTCTATTAAAATACCAGTATTACTACTGCATTGTTAACTAGGCTGCTGGCGTTCTGGAGTAACATTTTATTATCAGGACAGGACTATTATTGCAAGTACATACGGGTGCCTCAATGAAATAGTGTAGTAAAGAATTAGGCTGATACACAACGCCAAGACTGAAATTTGAGGGAATCCCAGTCTGCCAGTTCTTTGTTTTAATTTCATTCCTTAATTACAAATCTAGGTAGACCTGTTTCAACAGTACGTAGTTGCTTAGAGATGGCCCAAAATAATTCCTTTCAATCTAAATCCAGGGTGAGTAGTGAATCTTCAGTAGATTTAGATCAGACTGTTCTGGATCTGGATGAAATTAATCCTACTCAGGTCAATGAGGTATCTTTGCAAGGGGCAGTAAGTGAGCTTGCGTCTGTTCCAGATCCTGCCTCCAATACCAATGAACCTGGATACAACATCCAAGAAGCCATAAAGATATTTGGTTTCAATCCCTCAATTAGAACACTCGAGGTAATAAGGAGAGTTGGTGTACCAGATGGTAAGACGGAAAGTAAGTTTAAATCGTCTTTAGCTGGACATAAGTCTCGTACCACTAGATTTGTGA